>PVIJ01002675.1:0-153815 GCA_004024925.1 Scalopus aquaticus
AACAGCTCCACAGCGCAGCGCTTAACCGCTGCGCCACCGGGGAGGCCCGAAAATTAGATTTTTAGTTGTGTGTTCTCCCATAGCACTTTAAATTTTAAATTGTGTTTGATAGTTGTATTCCCTGTTCTTAGAAAGCTTTTTGTTTTGTTTTTTAGCATACAAAACGTAAAGATTACTGAGTCTGATGTTTTAAATAAAAAGGCTTTACATCACTGTTTGAAAAGTCCTTATTTGTAGCAAATTATTTTTAATAAGGTAAAGTGAAAAGAGGCAAAAGCCAAGTACCCCCTGGTTTGTTGATAGTGTTTAACAATCAGACTGCAAATAGTATGCTTAGACACATATATATTTTTTTAATATAGCATAAATTAATTACACTGTCATTTCATAGTAGTAAATCCTAAATTTCTGGCTATATTTGATAATAGCTATTCTTTAGTGTTTGGACATACCTGGTATAAAGTTAGTGTCTTTTTCATGTTTATATTTATCTTAGAACTTTTCCTTCTATTAGTATTGAATTTGAGGTCCTGTATTTTATCTGATTTAATGGCTGTTCCAAGTTCACAAAAGATCCTTGCAGCCTCATTGGTATAATAATACATTGATTAAGGATGTCATGCAAATTACATATGTATCTATGATTTGATTGTTGTGACCATCTAGTTTCCAGAAGGATATGGTTTATTTGATACTGTTCTGACTTGTCAAAGCACTTAACTGGGATATCTTATTTTACTTAAGATATCTTAAATTAGGAGAAAGCTGTTTTTTTGGTATGGCCTTTGATTCAGAAGTATAAAAGAAGACATTTTAAAACCAAAAAAAATTATTTTACGGTTTTTTAAATGTTAAACCTTGAGAAATTTTATTTGGGGAAATGGGAAGATCATGGTAATGTGATTTCATTTTTAGTCCTATTAGATTTTCACCAACATTTAAATTAAACTTTTTTCTAAATAAGAAAGCTGTTTTTAAAATATGAGATGCTTTTTAAGGCCTAAACCCTTGAAAGCAGACCGTAGATCTGATGTATTCAGGAGAGGTGAGGGTGTGGTGAAAAAGGAGTGGAGAGAACACAGTGGACGGGGTGGGGAGGACTCTGGGTGCTTGGGTGCAGGCCGAGCTATGGTGGTAAGAGAGCACAAGAGAGGAGAGAAGTGACACACTGTCAGAATATTACGGGGATGTAAAACAGTGGCCCTTTATTAAAATAAATTTTAAAAAAGAAAAGATTACCTAATGATGTAATCACATTCTGCTATTAAGTCAACTTGAAGCATTTGGCATTATTAATCATAAATTTAATAAGTATTCATTAAGCATATAGAAAGGGTGTATAACATTAAAATGGGTTATCTAGTTACCCGAGTTTGCCTCCTCACTTAGGCTTTGTGCTCTCTTATGCACATTACTTCACATTTCTGTGCTGCAATTTCTTCACTTTGTAAAATAAGATCACTGTAATACCTACCTTATTAAGTTTGTTAGAGAAACTGAAACTGAAATATGCAAATTTAGAGCATGGCCTGGTACACAGTGATGGCTCACTCTATGTTGTTTACCAGACTTTTGGGCTGGGATGCAGTGGAACAACATTGGTGAGCAGAAATGGTTCATCTAGAATAAGAGTCAAGAGGCTATGGCCCATGGGTCAGTTTCATTGGAACACGGCTATTCTGTTCATTTACGATTGTTTGCTGCTACGGTGATAGAAGTGAGTAGTTGTAACACAGACTCTGTGTCCAAGAGCAGCGTATATTTGCTGTCTAGCCCTTTACAAAAAAAGTATGCTTACCTCTGGTCCAGATTCTGGCATCAAGAAGATAAAATATTATTCAGTTACTATTACCTTTTACTTCTCAAAGTGGAGGATTTCGATCCACAAGCTGATAGGCATCTTTAGTTTTCAGTCTCATAAGGTTTTTGAGAGGTCTGCCATTTTTTTTTAAGATTTTATTTATGCATACAAGCTGGGGTACAGACCAGAGGTGTGGGGCGGTGAGAGGGTTCACCAGAGACAGAGTGGGGAGCAGCACACGCAGATCGAAGGAAATACACTGCTGAGGAGAGCAGCGGGCGAGGCAGGAGAGGTCTGCCGCACCATGTGGGTATCTCCCTGGCCGGGCGTCAAACCTGCGTCGCCGCTGCCGACAGCTCCACAGCGCAACGCTTAACCGCTGCGCCACCAGGGAGGCCCTCATAAGGTTTTTGAAATATCTATTTACCATGTAGAACGATGGAAAGGGTTTTGTCTGGGAAAATAATTAAAGGAGAAACATTTCAATATCTAGGTTAATTTGAATTTTTTTGACATATTTGTTGACTATTATTCCTCAATTAAAAATCACTTCAAAAAGTGCCTTCCTTGATAAATTGGGAAATTAGAAATATAAAAAAAAATTTTCTGTGTAAAACTTAAATAATTATGCCAGTTTGTTGAAGTGACATATTTTGTAGTCTTGAGTGTGTGTGTATAGCTTGTGGTAGCTATATTTGGCAATGTTTAAAAATGCTAATCTGTGGAATTAAATTGGATTTTTTAATAATGTTTGGTAAAGAGTAAGGATTTCAGTAATTACCGATGAAAAATAATTTTAGTTAAAACAATTTAAGTTTAGACAATGTTTGTTATAAGCAGACATCTTTAAAGAAAATTGATTGGTCTGCTATTTTATGAAAACTGGTAATATTTTAATTAAAATAGTTTCTATTTTCTGTATCTGTTTTAGTTTTCTTAAATTTTTAGAATAAGTGTCATTTTTTGGCCCACAGTTACTTTCCTTTGTATTTTTTAATGAAGATAAAACCAATCAGAATGTTGGGGATGGGAGTCTCCAACTTTACTTTTCCTTTTGACAAGTGAAATGAATTTACAGTTTTTTTTTAAAGTTATAAAGATAGTAGATATAGTCAGTTTGTCTTTTAAATTGATTAATAACTAGAGTCATCCAGTTGTGTTTTCTGATGGTGTAGCACAATCATAGAAGCATAGAATCTCAATTTGGAAGAAACATTAAAGATAATGGAAATGCTTTCTTTTTTTTTTTTTTTTTTAGATTTTTTATTTATACAAGCTGGGGTACAGTACAGAGACGTGGGGCGGCGAGAGGGTTCACCAGAGACAGAGTGGGGAGCAGAACAGGCAGATCAGAAATACACTGCTGAGGGGAGCAGCCAGTGAGGCAGGAGAGGTCTGCCGTGCCATGTGGGATTCTCCCCGGCCGGGGGTCGAACTCGCAATGCGGGCTGCTGACAGCTCCACAGTGCAGTGCTCAACCGCTGCGCCACCAGGGAGGCCCTGCTTTCATTTTTTAATGCTGGTTAACACCATAGAGGAGGGGGTGCTAATGTCATTCTTTCACTTGGTTTTATTTTCATGTGTGTTTAGATTGAAAGACTTAAGATTAACTGATTAACCAATGCCATCCTCTTTTGTTATTCCAGAGTTCAATCTTTTTAAACATGAACGAGCAATATTTTTCTTACTAGCTTATTTTCAACTAAGATAATATATTTGAATATTTGAAGGGAGATTATTAAAGCATCCCTTGGGATGCCAGTAGGATTATTCCAGTGACATCTCATTGCTCAAGTGCATTTGGGACATGACTGTGTTGTGAAATTACTGTCAGAGGACATTTAAGAGAAATTTTCAGCTGTATAAATTTTTATATTTTTTGAAGGAGAAATTGATTTTTTTCCTCCTGGAGTCCAAAGTTATTTAAGATTGTATTTTTAAAAGTAATTTCTTGAAAAACAAATGTACTGTATTTTTTTTAACCAAACCCCCCCCCCTTTTTCTGGTTATTTAAAAGCTAAATCTGGCTGAAGATGATTAAATGATAAGATTGGATAAAGCAACTTGGGTATCATTCAAAAAATCAAATGTAACTATTTACAATCAACTTTCTTATGTGGTTCCTGACATAACTTTGAGGATGTATCTAACCATTTCAAAAATCGTAAAGAGTACAGCAGGAGCCCAGAAATAAATTAGTGTATGACTAATGAGACTGATGATCTTAAAGGGGACAGCATTTCCTCAGACTTACGTTAGTATTATTCAGAAAAAATTAGTCTTATCATTATATATTCAGGCTTTCAATTTTTCCCTTTTGCCATTCTTTCCCTTATTTTTAGTTAGAAATTCAGCTTGTCAACATAGTCTGCCTTTGAAAAGCAGCTTCTGATACTTTTTTTTTTTTTTTTTAGGTATTGCTTTCACAGACCTACCGGTAAGACTCTTAATTTCTTTAAAAAGTAACTTTGCATATTTAATTAAAGGAAATATTAAGAAAAATGTTTAGAATGAAGTCATGCTGATTTTTATTGAGTTTATATATCTCTCATGGAATTGACCCTTTTTCAGTCATTCTTGGTGTCGACCTTCAGAAATTCAGCTCCACATTGCATTGGAACTTTGTGATAACTGAAAAATAAAATTGATGACTTAAAATGTACCTTTGTAATGTCAGTATGCATTCATTTGAAATACGTTTTCTTGGTGTTATCGGACTGTTTAATTGGACTGTTTAACAAATGGCCGTAGCGCTTTCTAGTCATTCAGCATATATTGAATGCCTACTATGTTTACTGGTTCTTATCTTGGGATACATCATTCAACAAGATAGAGGAACACATGTGTCTTAGAGGGTTAGGGGAAGTTAGAGAATAAGGAATACATGAAGAGTAAGAACATTGTAACATTTTAGAAGTTTTCAAATACTTTTAAAGAAAGACATATAGAGCGTGGGAGCGCCAAAGGTAGAACACGACACATTTGCTTACCTTTGCTCAAGGTAAGACTTGAGCAATAAGTTGAAGTGAGGAAGTTAATTAAATAGATACATTGAGCAAGAGGGTTCCAGGCAGAGGGAACAGTTGGGGGAGGGGGAGAGGTACTTAATGTAGGAGCATATCTGGCATGTTTAAAGAATAGTGGGATGGTGGTAGAGGGGCACGAGGAAGGCAGGGAAAGGAAGAGGAGTGAGGAACAATGATAGGGGAGAGTGAGCTAGATCATTTAGACCTTGAGAGCTATTGAAGGGATCATTTACGAGTTAAGTATTAAGTACAAAGACGTTGGAGAGTTTTAGTTATGATAAGACTTCTGCTTTTAAAGGATCACTGATTATTGGGTTGAAAAGTAGGTTGTAGGAGGAAGTAAGGTTAGAAACAAGCAGACCTCTGGGAGGGTTAATTGTAGAAATTCAGGTAGATGGTGGTGACTTGCCTCACAAGAGGTGAGAAAAGTGTTTTGAGTCTAGAAACCTTATCAACCTAGTCCATGATGGTCAATTGTAATATGCACCATATATAGCACTAAAGGGAAGGGAAAAAAAAAACCCTAATAAACTATGGTACAGTGCGTATCATTGAGAGTTTTATTTTATACCATTAAATGATCTCTTGGGGTTATGTAAAACTTTTAATCACTATTGAACACCTCAAAAAGATGAGGTAAGCAATATGCACTGGTAAAGGTACTCCTTAAACTTCATGTTCAGAGTCCAGTCTTTAATTTTTAACTGTTTTAGAGTTGATGTCTGTGGTTTTCTGCATGATTTCTTCTTTGTTATCAAGAACATCTCTTAGGTTCTCCGTTAGGTCTCTGGCATTTTCTTCTAAGCTCCTAATCACCTTTTTCAGAGCTTGATGCTATCACCTTTTTCCTAATATTATCAATAGGAGCAAACCAAAGTTCAGAGTTCTGAAACAACCAGAACTCTGATAGCCCTTTCTCAGTTAGTCCTTATATGATCTGTTGACAAAAATGTCTTGGGAGGTTGCTATTATCCAGCTATTAAACCAGAAAAAACAAGGACAGAGTTTTCATTTAGCTCATTCTTCAGCAGATTCACACCTATGCAGGCAGTTAACAGCTGTCTCATGACAACTCCCTCATCAGATGTAAGGTGCCGTTGATTCCGGTTTCAGTGATGTTTTGAGAGCGATGATAGGAAACTTAGAGGCAGAGGATAGACACCCAATCTTATAGATTACTTATATTCCTAGCAAAAAGAAGAAATTCAAGTTATAATAAAAAAACAATTTTGATAAATTTATTAAAGTTTGGGGACTATAGATCAAAATTGTTCATCAAGAAACATTATTTAAAAAGCAATGATGAAACAAGTATTTTGAAGACTTAGGATTAGGATCTATCTTATATTTATACCAAAGTGATTCTCAGATAGGTGAAAAAGTAAAATGAATATAAATCAATCAGAACCAGGAGAATTTTCATAATGGATTGAACATGAACATGTGAGAAAGGATCTGACATCAAGATTTTTTGGCTTGAGGAATTGAAACAATGAAGATGCCACTTACTGATGTTGATAAAACCTTATATAGGTAGAGCATATTTTGAGGCAAGTGATCTGGTGTTCAGTTTTGGATAATTTAAATGGAATTGTCAGGTATACAAATGGGTATACAAGCTCTGAATTCACGAAAGAGGACCCAAGATGAAAATTTGAGGTCGGTGGCATTTTATTATCTAAAGTCTTAATACTGGATGAGGTCAGTAAGGAAGGATGAGTACAGGCAGAGAAGAGAAAGGAAACCAAATGAGTTCTGGGACATGTCAATTATGGAAGAAGAGGCACCAGCAAAGGAAAATTAAGACGGAGCAATCAGTGAGGTGGGAGGAAGACTTCACAAGGCTTTTAGGATCAGGCAATTCTTAGCTAAGAAACAACCAGAATCATCCCATTCCTGAATGGATTTGGATGAAAACTGGTAATAAAATCAGTTACAATTTAAGAGGAGACACTGGAGAAGAGCCAAGCTGGGTATGTAAGATGAAAGGGCACGCATATTCATGCTGTATCAAGATCAGTAGCATTTTACCATATTACACTGAAAACAACACTGTGTTTTGTGGATGTGTTTTCTGTTGGTATGCTTTTGTACCTGACTCAGTAATATGTATGTGAGCTTTTTGGGGATAAATTGGGTTTCTTCAAAACCAAATGAAGAAAATTTATCGAAAGGAAGGAACACCTGTGTCAAATGTCTTATCAAATCTGATACATCACATAAGCTAAGGACTAAAGATTGACAAGGGGGTTTAGCAAAGTGGGGGACACTAGTGACATTGACAAGAAAATTTCAGCACAATAATGAAGAAATCTGAATTGAAAGGGCTTTACAAGAGAGACATTCAGTGCGGGGAGGGGATAAGGGCTCAAAACAGGGGAGAAAAGAGCACAAGGAACTATGGTGATGGTTCATGGGTGAATCGGTGGTGGGTAATCTACGGGGAATACACAATGTAAAAGATATAAATAATTAAAAAAATGAAAGTAGGAAGACAGGAATTACGGACTGTGGACACTCATGTTTTTTTGGCAACAGTGGGGAATAAAGAAATAGGGCATAACTGGTGTTACAGTTTCTACTACCTACATTCAAGGTTACATCTAGCAAGATGTTTGCTGATGAGAATGACTCAGTAGCAAGCAAAAAAGTTGATGTGTGTAGTGTACTACAGAGAGAGGAACAGTAACATGGGAGACGCCCTTGAGTAGACAGTGGGAATGGAATCAACTTTGGAGAGGCTTTGGAAAAACCAAAGCCTGAAGGAGATGAAAATTTGGGGATCAGTTGCATTTGAGTACCTAAAATCATAATACTAGATGAGGTCCAATGAAGAAGTGTGTGCTTCTCTCAGGTGGAGAAACCACCTGAGAGGGTGATGGAGTATAGGTGTGAAAGTTGTTAGGTTGATAAGTTCCTAATCATTGCAGAGATTTTGGTAAGACTCCATTTGAAATTGGTTAAAGGGCTTAGAAGTCAGGGTGGGTCCCCCTTTTTGTGGCACTAGGCATGTAAAATCAACTTGGCAGAATGAGATTTTTTTGTTGTTTTTTTGTTTGTTTTTGTTTCTCTGGTAGATAGACTGGTGAGTATTTAGAAAAGGCTTAGCTGGTTATAGCTGGGTTATAGGCATGTTAACTATTTTTGTGTTGCCTTCTAATTCTTTTTTGTCCTGTTTTAGAATTACCAGTTTGTTTTTTGCCTTTCTATAATAACAAGTGGTATATTTAACTTTGTAACAGTGGCTAAAGTGGTGATTACAGTTGTGGTTACGAATTTCCTTTTACTGTAGTGATTCTGAGACCTGTTTAATTTTATGATTGTGAGTTCTGGGACTTTCATATGCATTATATCATTCTACTTAAAAAGGGCACCATGAAACATGTGTATATATATTCTGCGCCTGTACTCTTAACTAGTTGCAGCATTAAATCCTTGTAGAGAGTATATTTAGTGGAAAAAACAAATTTACCTAGTAGACTGCGTCATACCTGTGATGGGACATAGAGTATCCATAAAGCTGGGAAACCTTCAGTCATTTTCAGAGTAATCTATCTTCCTCAACTTAGCTCACCAATTTGAGAAGTGTCCCATAAAGTAATTCAGTTTGGTACTAGGTAAATTCCTTTTGTTAAAGAAGCAGTTATAAAGGAGAGCCATTCTAGTTCCTTAAACTGATTTGAAATTTTTCATAGATACGTAATTTATTTCTGTTTTCTAGAAAAATCTTTTAAATAGAGAAAAACTATGCTATGAGTATATGAATTTATTGTCTGTATTTGCCTTTTTTATCTTTCATAGGTAAATAATTACAATGATCTGTTCTTCTAATCTCTTCTTAAAGACTTAAATTATTCTTCTGTTTAATTCTATAGGAGTTTTTTTTTTTTTTTCAATTTAGAAACTGCTTCTGGAAAACATTTTAACAAATTCATCATCTAGATACATGCTTACATGCAGCATGGATGAAAATTCAAAAAGTTTGTACTAAATGAAAGAAGCCAGTCACAAGAGACCACACATACATAATTCTACTTATATGAAATGTCTGGACTAGACAGATCTATAGAGTCAGAAAGTAGATTAGTGATTGTCAAGGGCCTGGCGAATGGGGAGCGACTGCTAATCACCACAGGGTTACTCTTTGAAGTTTGGAAATGGATAGTGATTATGGTTCACAACTGGGTGTACAGAAAACCGCAGAATTATATTCTATTTTTAGAAATCTATAATCTGGCAAATTAAAGTCTTGTTAATTTTTTTTTAAATTATAGTTTAGCAAGTTAAGGGCTAATGTCCTTAATCCTTTTCACTCAAATCCTTCAGTTTTTTATCCCCTGCTTTTACTTTTATTTACATTTATTTTACACTGAACTTAATCACAGGCCATATGTCTCTGTTCAGTTTCTTCTGGGATGTTTTTCTTCTATGCAGCCTTCTCTTCTGTTTTAGGAACAATCCGCTCTTTTTCAGCAAGGATTTTCTCAGTGTGGCAGGGAGAGCTCATAGGGTTCATTGACCATGAGCTCTAAGTTCTCTGCCACAGCGTGGGGCTTTGCTCACCTGCGCTGGTCACATGTGCCCAGTGACCGGAGAATCTGCATCTAAACCCTAAGTTCAGCATTACTGTGCATTTTTAAGCACATGTAGTAAAAACTCAGCACTCTGGGGCCACCGACCCTACCTCCAGCCGCACTGTATGGCCTGGGCACATACAGCAACTCCACCATTGTAAAGGTGGCGTAGCACATTCTGCTCCATGGAGCAACATCCTCAGACACTTGGCGACTTTTTGAACATGCACACCTCAGGTAGCCCAGGCAGTTTCACTAGTGTTCTTAGAATGTAGACGAAGATTTGATTTGCATGACTTCGTAGGGTTGTCAGGGTCAAGTGAATAGTGAGCCATTTTCAGAGATAACTTAAAGGCCGCCTACAGACAGAGCTTAAGTTCTTCAGCTGTGAGGTTGAGTAAGTGGTATTGAAATTAGTTATTTTTCATTAAGCCCAAACCCAAATAACCTTAGTTATTTTTTGAACACTTTCTGATTATAGAATATGTAGTGTCAAATATTCAAAGTAATTAAAGAAGTGTTTATTAGCACAGAAATGTGCAAAAAAGTTCCTAATAATTCTACTTAAATTTAGATTTATTCTGTTAACTTGAGTATATATCCTCCCATCTCTTTCTAAACTTATATCAGCCAGTATGTTCATTATTTAAATATTTACAGAAAAAATGGGATTATAGTTTATGTACTATTCCATAGCCTGCTTTCTTTAGTAATATTTACTGTACATCTTTCTGTGTCAGTATATAAATTTTATACTTATCCTTTTAATCTTATTGTATAGTGTACTGATATAGTTCTAATACACATTTTATCATATTTTTAAATATGAAGTGGGGGTGCGTCTTTGACTCTGTGGCCTATTAGAGTTTAACTGACAGTGTTTTATTTTAGATACACTAAGAGTTGTGCATCTTAAAGTTATTGTAGTCTAGTCTTCAGTAAATGTGGTATGTAATATCATGTGAATGGATATTCTTTTTAATTTTTAATTTGCCATTACAAATAATTCTACAGAACCTATATCTTAGTACATGTTTGTTTTTCTGTGATTAAATGCCTTCAAGTGAAATTGTATTATACATTTTGTTAAATTTCTTTTTTGTTTTTTAAAGATTTATTTATACATACAAGAGGTTGGGTGTAGGCCAGAGGTGTGGAGGTGAGAGGATTCACCAGAGACAGAGTGGGGAGCAGAACAGGCAGATTGAAATACACTGCTGAGGGGAGCAGCGGGCGAGGCAGGAGAGGTCTGCGGAGCCATGTGGGTCAGCTCCCTGGCCTGGGATTGAACTCGTCCTGCTGTGGCTGCGGATAACTTCATAGTGCTGAGACTTAACCCCTTGGGCCACGAGAGAGGCCCCTAAATTTCTTTCTTAAAAGATTATATTAATTTCCATTTCTGTTTACAGTGGACAGGAGGGCTTATTTTCTCAACCTTTGTTAACACTGGGTATTCTTGATTTTATCTTAAAAACTTTGTTTAAAAACTTGATTTTGCTTTTTTTAAAAATCAAGTGAGGTTTAAGTGTCTCATTTTTATTGTCATGTTTCTTAAAATTGCCTGTATCTGTTGTCACTTAAAAAATTTGAACTAGTAATCTTTATCCTCCTACATTGTGAAAGTAATGTATCTGGAATAGTGATCCTTAAATGTGTGGCAGGTTTTTTTATTCTTTAAAGTCCATTTGTCTGGACATTGGCATGTTTTGTGACAAGAAATTTTAAACTTTTCACAGTTTTAGCAGAGTATTCCTTTGTGTTGATTTTTTCTTACAGTGTTGATAAGTATATCTTTCTTAATTTGTCAAAAAAATAGACTAGTAAGCTGTTTTATTTTTTTTCAAGATTTATTTTTATTTATTTATGCATACAAGAACTGTGGTCTAGGCCAGTGTAGGGGTGTGAGAGGATTCACCAGAGACAGAATGGGAAGCACAGCAGGCAGAAACACATTGCTGAAGGAGCAGCAGGGGAGACAGGAGAGATTTGCTGGGCCATGTGGGTCAGCTTCCTGGCTATAGTTTGATAGCTCTGAGACTTTAACCTGCGCCACTGGGGAGGCCCTAGCAAACCATTTTAAAAGCCTCTGGACAGAGCTGAATGTCAAAATTATAAACTGCTTAATGGACAGAATTGCCTTTAACTCTGTTGATAGCTTTGTTAAGTTTTTGGTTTTATATACTTTTGTTTTAAATTGTGTAATTTTATTTTTTTTATTTTATACTATATGAACTTTTGTAAAAGCAAAGACTTATCACTGTCTAGTACATAAAGTAATAAGCACTGTAGTACTTAATAGTATTAGTAGCTACAGTGAAAATAAAATCATAATTTTCTAAGGGATTTTAATGGAAAGAATACCGTGCTGGAAGTGGAGAGACATGTTTTTGTTTTTATGTACATCGTTAATACGTTTTACACTTTTATATAAATCTTTTCAACTCTTCAGGCCTGAGTTTTCTGGTTGGTGAAATGAGATTATATATGTGTCTCACTTGTTTTCAGCTTGAAGTTTGAGCTTGAATAAATAAAATAGGTGGTTTAGGTCTTTCCTGATGATTAGGTTACTGGTAGTGATGTTTTTCATTCACTATATAATGTATATTAGATAATTTGCTTTATCTTTCTCTACTAGCTTTTCTTTGAGATTTAAATATATTCATGAAGTAAATTTGTAGTTTTGTTATTGTAAAAACAGCATTTGGAAGAATGAATAAGCCTTTAGCGTAAAATGCTTAGTGGAGTATGTTGTTTCGCAGCCAAATTTATATCCAACCGTGGGACTCCAAACTCCAGGAGAAGTTGTTGATGCCAATTTTGGGCAGCACCCTTTCGTGTTTGACATAGAGGACTACATGCGAGAGTGGAGAACCAAAATACAGGCTCAGATAGACCGCTTCCCTGTTGGAGACCGGGAAGGAGAGTGGCAGACCATGATACAGAAGTAAGTGAAGAAATTTGAATTGACATTTTTCAAAAGTATGCTTTTATAAAACATTTTATTTTGCTATAAAAGAATATTTGCTGAATATTTTTAATCATCTGCTTTATGCCCTAATGATCTTAATGTATTATTGATCATATTTTAATTTCTATAAAAATCTCTAAACAAAAATAATGTCTGATTTGGTGGCACACTAAATGACACTAGATGGCTTAGTTTAGGTTAATTCATTTAATGTCCCTAATAATAGGATTTGATGTTTTTCATAGGAGACATGATTCAGCTCTTAACAGTGTCATTGCAACAGATCAATTTGGCAAGATAATTTAGATTGTGTAATTCAGGATCTGTGGTTTTGGACATGAACTTGACTGTATTGTTCAGTAGTTCACATGTTATGTGAACATAACAACCATCAAAATAATGCTGGACTGTAAATATTGAAAAACAGACTTGATATGTATATTTCACGATTTAGGATTGGGCTCATTTTACTCTGTTAGAATAATATCAGCTGTTTTTGTTTATCCTAGTAAGCAGATATTCATTACTACTTTGCTAACTATTGTAGATTCAGAGAGTAAAATTATCTTATGTAAGAATATCTGACTAAAGCCTTCAGCTTAAGGAATTTTTTTTTAATCTTACTAATTATTTTTAGTGCCATTTGCTTGTGTATGTTATTATTAAACATTTAAGAGAAGAAAAAGGGAATGAAGACCAAAGAACAATGAATGTGGGTTAGGTTTCCTGAATATAGGGTAGTTATTTAGGATTCAGTATTTATTCAGTGGTGGAGGATCTGGGCAGCAGAGCAAATAATAGGTGTCAGTAAAAGTACTATAAAGTGAATAACCATTATTTCATCTCGATCTTTCCCAAAAATTCTCAAGTTGTTTCATTGGGGAGTTTTTTCCCCCTTAAATATCCAGAGTGAAATTTGTTACTCCTCTAAATATAATTTGGAATACACTTTTTAATGCACATACAGCACAACTATCTAGCAAGACATCTTTAAAATGTTTTGGAAGTTAAATTTGTGAGTTATCCTTGTTCGGGTGCCTTGCTAATCTCTTGTATCCTTCCAATTTTAGTATATGTGCTGCTGAAGTGAGCACTTATTGAGGAGCTTTTTATGAAAAAGTAAAATTTTCATCATGAAAAATTTCATCATGAAAGTCAGCAGGAAAATACAATTCCCACGACAGTCAACTTTTTAGATTATGCCATTGCTGAAAGGCTCAGGTTGACGCCTGTGTGTCAGTTGGACTGAATGGTAGTTCTTATAGCCTCAAATAATAAAGACTTAAAAATTAAATAAATATTAGTAAGTTTAAATAGTCATTTCACTGCTGTTATCTAACCCAAGACAATAGCAAAGGCTTCAGACACCATCATTTGGTCACACTTAAATTAAAAAATCTAATAAAACGTATGTGCAATTTTTTGAGAAGATAATGATTAGAAGACACATTGATTTTGAAAACATGCTTCTTCCCTATAGTTTTTGTTACCAGATATTACAAAGCCTTGACAATAGTAATTTTGTGAAGCACAGTTGAAAGACTAGTGAACCCTGACTCAGGAATGCCCTAACTGCTGCGAGTTAGAGCTCTCTAGGATAGGTTGCTGTCCTGTGCTTACAGACTTTTCAATGCTTAAAGAATGGTTGCTACTGAGCATCATGATCATGGTGGGAGAATAGTAGAGAGACATTTTTTCTCTTAATCTTATGGTCATAGTTCAGTGAAGGCTGCTCCGCAACCCATTCTGCACAAAGTTGACATTCACCATGACCTCATGGGAGATTCACTTTAAAAGATTTTCCTCTATGATTTCTTCTTAAATTTGAACAATTAGATGAAATGAAAAGAAAGATCTTGTTTCTTAGAAAATTTTCCCCCTCCTTTCTCAGTCCCCCTTTCCTGAATTCACTGCTTCCTGTCATTTTCTAACTGGCCTTTACTAGTGCCAGGTGGAAGTAGGTTTGGTTTAAATGTTGCATTTTGATATATTGGCTGTTCACATTAATACTGTTTTGAGTCAACAGATTTTTAACATTTTGTGGGTAGATATAAATATGTGTTTTAACCACTTGGTGGCTTTTTAAAAAATAAGTCTTTTTCTTTGGATGTAATGGCCACTTGCATGTAAATCACATTTGAGTGATTTTTAAAGATTTATTTATGTATGCATACAAGCTAGGGTGTAGGCCAGAGGTGTGGGTGGTGAGAGGATTCACCAGAGACAGAATGGGGAGCAGAACAGGCAGATCAACTGAAATACACTGCTGAGGGCAGCAGTGGGCGAGGCAGGAGAGGTCTGCTGCACCATGTGGGAAGCCCCCTGCCTGGGGATTGAACTCGTGCTGCAGTGACTGGATAGCTTCATAGTGCTGCAACTTAACCTGTTGCACCACCAGGGAGACCCACATTTGACTAATTAATCTCCTTTGCACAATCATACTGATTAATTTGGTTTACAAGACTGACTCATTGATAAGTATTATTACCTTCATAAACTTTGTTGTTGAAGATTCTCTCACAGAGGGTACACCTTAATATTTCTTGTGTTCACACCTTGTGTAATCCTATCTCATATAGCTGATGAATAAAGAAAGTGAATGAATTCTGGAACATAGAGTTAATCTACTTTATTTCGAATTGCTTTATTTTATAAAATAAAGCACTCTAAGTCATATAATAAAGGTGAAAAAAAATTAGCAGGATAAATATGTAAGAATTAGAAATAGTGGGAAAGGGCATGGAATGATGGGACCCAAGAATCACAGAAAGTCATTTAATGTCCTTGTTCTCTGGTAATAGTTATTTTTAGAAAGAGTAGTTCAACATAACATTCACAGTTACCTTTTGGAAATATTACATGAATAGAACAGAATGATTATTTTAGGACTAAGCTTAAAGTTGAGGTTATTAAGCTTTAATTGTTCTAAGGGAATAGGTTTTATAGCACTGGAGTAGACCTTGTTTATATAAGTTGGAGTATGAAGCGTGTATTCTCTTGACTAAAGATGTGTGTTTCTTCTTTTTATTTTAAGAATGGTTTCATCTTACTTAGTCCACCATGGGTACTGTGCCACAGCAGAGGCCTTTGCCAGATCTACAGACCAGACCGTTCTAGAAGAATTAGCTTCCATTAAGAATAGACAAAGTAAGGACACTGTGGTGCATGGCTAACACTTGTTTTCAGATTACAGATTTGGTTACATTGATTTTTAGAACTTTTTAAAAATAAATTTAAAATTGATACCTCCAATATTCATTTTCATTGATATTTTTGAAGGTAACCTTTAAAACATAGAACTGTATCAGTTCTTTGGATGTAGAAAGGTATTATTTGGGGGGAATTTTTATAAGAAATGCTAACCATTTTTTCCTTTAAAATGTTTCTTGAGATTTCAGGAAGTAAACATCTAATGCAATATATATATATATATGTGTATATATATATATATATATATATATATATATATGTATATGTATATATATAATTTAATTGTAAAGTGATATTGATTCAATGTTAGTGGAGATAATATGTAAAAGAATATTTTTTCATTTAAATTGTATCTAAATTTAATATTGTATTGATCTTAAATATTTATTGTTAGGTCCCAGTGCTTGTGGCCAGAGCTATAAAGTCTGTTCAAACAAGAGCAAATCAACTTGATAACTGTTCCACAGTTAGCCATCCTAAAATTGGTGTGGTTAGTCCATTAGGGAGGATAAAACCTGATGAGAACATAGGAAGCAAAACAAAACATGATGGGTGAATCACAATAGATGAAAATGAATTTTTAGGTCAAACTACTATAATAACACTGGTTACAATTGTGTTGTAGCTAGTTGTATGCTTGCCTGTCTTTCTCACTATGTTATAAGCTCTAGCAAATGAGGTGATCACTTACTCATTTTGTATCTTCATCTAATTTAACAAATTTCTAACAGAGGGAATGCTGAATGAGTGTCTGTTGAATTCATGTATCAGTGCTAGCATTTTTTTTTAAGATTTATTTATTTATGCATACAAGCTGGGGTACAGACCAGAGGCGTGGGGCGGCGAGAGGTTTCACCAGAGTCAGAGCGGGGAGCAGAACAGGCAGATGGACAAAAATACACTGCTGAGGGGGGCAGTGGGCGAGGCAGGAGCGGTCTGCCATGTGGAAATCTCCCCGGCCAGGTGTCGAACTTGCGTCACTGCTGCCTACAGCTCCACAGCGCAGCGCTTAACTGCTATGCCACCAGGGAGGCCCCAGTGCTAGCATTCTTTAGTGTTGGGTTCAAAAGATTATCATACTTTTTTTTTTTTTAAAGATTTATCTATGCATACAAGAACTGGGGTGTAGGCCAAAGATGTGTGGGGGGAGGGGTGAGAGGATTCACCAGAGATAGAGCAGGGAGCAAAACAGGCAGATCCACTGAAGTACACTGCTGAGGGGAGCAGCGGGAGAGGCAGGAGAGGTCTGCGGAGCCATGTGGGAAGCTCCCTGGCCGGGTATCGAACTCTTGCTGCAGTGGCTGCGGATAGCTTCTTAGTGCTGAGACTTAACCCGTTGCACCACTAGGGAGGCCCAGAAGGTTCTCATACTTAATCAGGCATCTTGAGTATTATTTCTTTAATGCTTCCTAACTGTTTTCACCACTTTATTGAGGTATGATTGACATTAAAAGCGGTGCATATTTAGTATATACAACTTGATGAGTATAAAGAGAAGTAACTACTTATGAAACTGTTATCAAAGTGTATGCCATAAATATACTCATCTTAGTATTTAATACTTAAATATTGGTTAACCAGGTGTTTTTCTTTATTATATGTTAATGATTTTTAAAATAGTTTAATGAAGGTAATTGATTTTCTAATATTTTAATATGTCTGAAATTTTCCCTTAAATGTAGCTAGAAACTGATTTTAGAAAAAGAAATGGAACTTGATTACAATAATTTAAAAATTATTACAGGGTGGGTGGGGCAAAGGTTGAGAAAGGGGGGACACAGTGAACTATGGGTGCTTAAATGATGGGAGAGTTACGGTGACCACACCTGAGGGGAGAAATCCTATATTGTCAAAATATTAACAAGGATGTAAAACAGTGGTACTTCATTAAAACAAACACATTATTTTTAAAAGATTTTTTTACTGACTTTTTTGAGGATCCATTAAATTTACATGTCTACTCTTTAAAAATCTTTTGCTTTGTTTTTCTAAATAGGAATTCAGAAATTGGTGTTAGCTGGAAGAATGGGAGAAGCCATTGAAACAACACAACAGTTATACCCAAGTTTACTTGAAAGAAATCCTAATCTCCTTTTTACATTAAAGTGAGTTTAGTAACAGTTTTCTAACGTGTGTGTGTTATAGAAACAAATTATTTTCAAGTTGCAATAATTTTCATTTTATACCTTGTTGTGATGTTTACATATAATTTTATAATAATATAACATTTAGATAACAGGTTATTAAAAATACTTTTGTGTTGAAGACTATAAGCAGATGGCATCTTTTGCTGTCATTTTTCTCTGTCATCCTATCTCTGCATTTAAAAATGTGAAATTTGTTTTTAGAAGCTAGATACCTATTTTTTCCACCTGTAAATTAACTTGTTGTAAGTCTGGCACATATTTTTAAATTGTAGTAAAATATACATAACATAACATCTCTATCATTTTGATGTATGCAGTTCTGCAGCTATCACCAACGATCCATTTCTAGAACTTTTTCTTGATCTCAAACTGAAACTTAGTGCCCAGAAAACACTAACTTCCCATTTCTCCCTCCTCCCAGCTCCTGACAACTACCATTTTACTTTTTGTCTTCATGAATTGGACTGTAGGTGTACCTTGTTTAAGTAGACTTAAAATAGTTGTCCTTTCTAACTGACTTGTTTCTTTTCGCATAATATCCTCAAAATTCATTTTTGTAGCATTTGTCAGAATTTTCTTCCTTTTGAAAACTGAATAATACACCATTGTATGTATAAGCAACATCTTGTTTGTGTGTCATGGCACATTTGGATTGCTTCTACTTACGGTTATTGTGAATAATGCTACTGTGAGCATGAATGTTCTGTTTGAGTCCCTGCTTTCAAATATTTTGGGTGTTATATACCCAGAAGTGGCATTGTTGACCATATAAAAATTTGAGTTTAATTTTTTGAGGAACTTAAATTCCTGTACATTTTACGTTCTCACCCCCAGTGTACAATTCCAGTTTTCCCATAGCCTCCCTTGCCCTTGTATTTTCCGTTCCGTTTTATTTTTAATTTTTTTTCATTAAGCCTATGAATCTTTAAAACTGAAGTATTGCCTAGCTTAAGATTTCAGCTTCCTAATTACCAAAACCATTGGTAAGCCAAATGTCAGTATCATTTGTTTTAGCGTAAAGTTTAAATATGAACCATTTGGGTTAAGAGGTTGCAAATGTGGTGAGGAAGGGTGGGAAGGTAAGACTCTACTTTGTATGTGCATTATGTTCTTAAGTACTACCAAATGCAACTATGGTTTCTGAAAATTTTTAGCCTTGAAAATGGAGTCTGTTTTGATTCTGTTTATGATAGCTACAGATGGATTTTAATTTTCTTAGTATATCTTGATTAAGAGATACAGAATCTTTTTCATTGTATTTAATTTTTCTGGAAAATTTTAAATTCTAACAAATACAATGTTTGAAACTATATTTAGTACTTTTAGCATATTATGAAAAGGCCAGGCTTACTGATACATGCAGTTTCTTAAAATATTTCCTTTCAGACGTCTGTTCCTATAAATAAGTAAATAACAATTTAAAGATAGTGCCTGAGTAAACTTTTCTTTTTCTTTGTTTAGAGTACGTCAGTTTATAGAAATGGTGAATGGTACAGATAGTGAAGTACGATGTTTGGGAGGCCGAAGTCCAAAATCTCAAGACAGTTATCCTGTTAGTCCTCGACCTTTTAGTAGTCCAAGTATGAGTCCCAGCCATGGAATGAATATCCACAATTTAGCATCAGGCAAAGGGAGTACTGCACATTTTTCTGGTGAGATTCAATCTTACGACATTATCTTTAAATTTTTATCCTTCCATAGATTTCTGATTCAAAATTAAACTCAGTAAAATCTGAACATTTTCTGTGTTGCCTTTTTGCACATGTATACACTTGATCGCAATATGTTCTGGAAGAAAAATTGTAGTTGATGTGCTTTCAGTACCAGGAAGTAAAGAACTGTGTCTTAGAATAGGTTATTAGCAAGATCTTCATAAATTAACCCAACATTTTGGTTGTCTCTAGAAATTAATCACAGATATTTAGTAGTGAAAAGATAATTATGTGTTTTAATGCCATGTAAGTGTAAGGTGATCTGGCAGTGGTATCTTGATGCCACCAATCACTAAATCCAACTGGACTGTCTATCTCATTCTTTCACAGCCAAGCTTCTTAGAAAAATCTACCTGCCCACTTCATTATCTCTTGTCCATTTCTTGCACACCAACGTCACTGACAAAGTTTTTGGTGTTCTCTTCATTAAAATTCTCTCCTTTCTTTCTGGCTTTGAAGATACCACTTCGACAGGCTTATTTCTGACCCTTTTAAGTCTTCTTTCTTGGTTTGTCTCTAATTCTGTTTTTCCTGTGGTATATGTCCTCCTGGATGTTGACCTTTCTAAAACCATAGTTAAATATTGTCTTATTTCCTTCATGGAATACCACCCCTCTTGAATATCATACACTCACTTCAGACTGGGAGAGATTCTTAGTCTGTGTATTCATGTGTAAAATGATGATAGCACTAGCGTGATAGGGCGATTGTGAGGATTAAATGATTGCCGTAATTAAACCTTTAACAAATGTTAAAGGGGATGAATTATAGCTCACAATTAAATATCCTTATATTCTTTCAAATAATTTATTTGTTTGCGATTTAAGTAGTCCATTGACTTGTCTACACTTCTAAATACAAAATCAGAATATGGGTACATTATTTACTACCATATACTAAATTAGTGTTTGATTCTATTTCCGTGTGGTACTTTTTTCTTTTTTCTTTTTCTCCAGGTTTTGAAAGTTGTAGTAATGGTGTAATATCAAATAAAGCACATCAGTCATATTGCCATAGTAAACATCAGTCATCCAATTTGAATGTACCAGAACTGAACAGTATAAATATGTCAAGATCACAGCAAGTTAATAACTTCACCAGGTAAGTAGTTTCCCTAGCTTTTGCGTTACTGTAAGCAACCTAATTAGAAGTGTCATTATTTTTAATAGTTTTGAAAAATTGGACCATTTAATTCCCAAACCCCCCAGAAAATAAAAGATTAAGAAATAAATCCAGAGCTTTTCATGCATGTAGGCGCTTTTATTTGTTCCTTCCTCTTACACAACATACTCACTTCTGTATAGTGGGGATTATAAGGACAATTCAGGACTATTTATGTATGTTTTTCTGCCAACTGCAGATCTCTAGATGATCACGTAAGTGCCATTTGTTGTTTCCAAACCAAGTCATAATAGTTTATTTAACCTCTAGTGGTAACACACAATATGTTTATAACAACTTTTTCTCTGTGGGGATTTTTTTTTGGGGGGAGGGTATTAATGCGTAGTTATTTGCCTGAGTTCAAATAACTAATTTTGTGAAGACTTTTTTGGTGAGCTTATCTTTAAGAAGCTTGCATATAGCAGATGGTGAAGTCATTTAATGAGTACATAACATGATGATAATATTGAGGATCTGTTGATTGTCAGACATTTTGCTGTGCATGGTCTCTGACTTGGAAGAGCTTTGAAAGAAGAGATGTTTCTAAATCATATTTTGACCCTTGTTATACTCAAGTTTAGCATGATGTCTGAATTCTCTTGAAATACAATCATTTTAATTCAATGCTAGTATGTAATAGTAAACTATGAATTTAGCCAGTCCAAATTATCCAGCATCTAAATCTCAGTTTGGTTCAGGACTAGTAGAATGATAAGCTCTTCTTCATGAAAAAAAAACAAAAAAAAAAAAAAAAAAACAGACGCGCTTTATCAATTTGATGATGATTTGGTTTCATAACTTGAATTGTTTTGTCATACTGCATTTTTTTGAATGTTCGTCAGTGCAAAATTTTCTTGTTATTGGAGAGAGAGATTAATTTTCACCAGAGAATCCAAATGGAAATAAGATTCTGGAGAAAGGGGTATTTGTAAAAATCTGCATATTCAATTTTCAAACTAATTAGAACTTGAAGGTTAGCCTTCGCAAGTCACAAAAATTTACTGTAATAATGGTTTTGTGTGGTATTGGTTATTTTGAAGTCCACGAAAGTGGTATGAGAAAAACAATTAGAAAAAGTGGCTGTCTTTTGCTAAGGAGGTCAGGGTAGATATGACATGCTGGAAAATAAAAAATTGGAAAATTATTACAGTAAACACTCATGTATGGAAATTTTAAAAGTTGAACCTTTAGTACTTTATTGTGCTTTATAGTTACATTAGTATTTTATCATTGGTAGAGGAATCTATCATTGCTTGAGGGTAAGGTGCATTCAGTTCTTGGGTTCTATCCTCCTGCCAGGAAGGTGCTAAAGAGTCCTCTTATTACCTGAGTTCAGGGAAGCAAGCCCAATGGAAGGTTGCTGACACAGCATCCGTCTTCGTTTGTTTCCAGTATATAAGAAGAAAGTGAACTTTTAAACTACCTTAATCTGTGAAATAGTAAAAATTTTATAGTTGGTAATGGCTTTTCTTAACAACAATAATGTAAAGCAGGCAAAGATGGTATTAATTATTAAAACCATTTTACAGATGTAAAGCTGAATATCAGAAAAGTAAGTGACTTTGTTTTTAAAGGTCAATAATTAGTAGCTAGTAAGTTGCAGAGCTGACACTATTTCCCAGGATTTCTCACTTCCAGACCTGTGCTTCCCACGTACATCTTCCCCCCCTCCACCATCCCAGCGTCTGTTCAAGCTGTAAAACTCAAGATGTCACCACTTTCAGGATGCTTTCTTTGATTTCTTCCCCCACTAAAGGTTGTGTGACTCCTTGTGAGTGACTTTCAGCATCGTCCGGCACTCAGTGATGCAGTGGCGGCTAGTTTTCTGTAGGCTGTGCACTCCAGATACTGCTTCATTATATCCTGCTTCTCACAGGGAACATGGTGCGGAGGCTTGCAATTGTGTTCAATCAATGAATCCTTCTCAACCGCTACAATGAATTGTCAGAAACAAAACCACTTTATAAAGATCACTAACAGCTATGTTCCTAAGGATTTTCTTCAAATTAAACATTTTTCGTTTTTAAGTTTGATTTTCTTACCAATTCTCAAAGTTTGTCAAGATCGTAAACAAGCTTTTCCAACTGACAGAGCAATCTTGGTGCTATTGGACCTGCCTTTTCACAGATCTGTGTCTTTTTATCTTGTAGAATTTACTAATAAAAGTGTATGCACATCCACATACACCTTTACATATACTTTCAAACACTTAAATTCACATACCCACTCCAAGGTAATTAACCAGTGTTCATTTGTGTGACTTTATGAATAGAGTACTTTTTCTTCACCTGTGTTTAGTTGTTTTTTTTTTTTTCCTTCTACAAATGGATATACATTGCTCTTCTGTGAAAAAAGATCACTTTTGCTTAAATATTTTCTAAATTTTTGTCAAGTATTTGCTCCTGGCCTATGTATAATCATTAACTAGCTCTTCGTGGGTGAAATCTTAAAGATTAAATATTTATTGTTGTGTAGAGTATGTTTGGATCTGAAGGGCCTACATCGACAACTTCAGTAGTTATTGGGACGTAGTTATTCCTTTAGAAATAAACATGAGATGAGTGAAAGTACCTTCTGTATCCAGGACAGCATTAGGAAATTAAGATTCAGTAATACCTTAGCCAGTCAGAAAGCCTGTGAGAGAGAAGTAGTATTGGGTGCTAGAAAGATATGTGAGGATGAGACTGAGTGGTTTTTAACATTATTATTTATTTACTTTATAGAGAGGGCATATTTTTAAGTAGTATGGACACATCTCAAGGCTATTAAGGAAGAAATAGTCTAAAAGTGAGTTGAATATGAGGGCAGATGGAGTAGGTTCCAGGAGTAGTTTGTTTTGAGAGTGAGGTTCTCCCCTTACATCCTGGAAATATGAATGCTGTCGTGGGGTTGGGGGTCCTGGGGTTGATTAACTAGGAACAAAGTGCAGTTCTGAGTGAAAAACAGTGCGAAGTGTGTGCTGAAGCATGACTTCTGCATACTGATGTAAAGTCATTAAACCATTAATTTTAGTACATGTGCTTTTTTTTCTCCCTTATCTCCAGGAGTGCAGATCTGTTAGTCAACTTTCAGCTTTGAATACATCTAAGATTTAACTGAATGCCTTTTTTGCAGATTGCTATTGCCTTATGTAGTCAGTTTCTAAGTAGGCTACGTAGTAGTAGTAATTTATTTTAAAGTAAGCTGCAAATGTGATATTTCTAAAATTAGGTTTGTTTTTTCATTTTCAGTAATGATGTAGACATGGAAACAGATCACTACTCCAATGGAGTTGGAGAAACTTCATCCAATGGTTTCCTAAATGGTAGCTCTAAACATGACCACGAAATGGAAGATTGTGACACCGAAATGGGTCTGCAGTGATATTTCTTACATTTTTAATAAAAAATGATGACTACAAGGTTATGTTTTTACTTGTACTGATTCACAGCTGATGCGCATAAATCAAATATAAAGATGTATGTGCCATTGGATTTGACAGTGATACGTACTCTCTTAAACTTTCTTGTGAGAGTGGGCTGCTAGATAGAGTAGAGTTACATTCCAGAACCATCTGCAGTTACTTACTACATGGGTTTCTTTGCTGGACTGTGTTTTGGCTCAGCTCTAGTGCTGTCATTAATGTGATACTAACTTATTTGTGTTAAATATCCTTTAGGAGATTTGGGGCTGGAGATGTGAAAAGTTTTTATACTTCACTATTCAGTAATAGTCAAAGGACAGACATAATTTTACAAATTCGATTCAAGCAAAATTTGTTAAATTCATTTAATGTGACTATATATGACTATGCATTGTTGAGTGCTTGGTACACAGTAGGTGCTTAAGCATGACCCTACTCTTCCAACCCAAAAGTTATGAGACTGAAAGATACATTAACATGTATAATTTTACTTTGCTGACAACTTGTGTATTAAATTGTACTATAAAGGTAAACCATCAACAAACTTTCCCTTCAATTTGAGAGTGAAAATTGTTGACGTTTATAGATTGTTATTATCAGATTTCCATGGCAACATTAGATTTCTTGGCATTGAGTTTAAGAGGTATTTATTTAAATAGATTATAAGAAAGCACTTTATAAATGCAAGGTTTTTTACATTTAAACAACCACTTTGTTGAAATTGTGTGTTCTTAGACATAATTCACTTTTTCAATCTGATTCACTTTTTTGATTAAAAAGGCTTTATTCTATAAGATATCAGCAATTTCTGTATTCAAGTAATTTAAGCATAGTGATTAAAACCATGAGTTGTAGAGCCAGATGACCTGGATTTGAATTCATCAGCTGCCACTTACTACCTGTGAAACCTTGGACAAGTATTTAAGTGCTCTTATACCTCAGTTTTTTCATCTGTAAAATGGGTATAATAATAACTGCCACATAGATCATTGTGAAGATTAAATGAGTTTATCTGTGTAAAGCTTATAGCACAAAAAGTTAGTGTTTAATAAGTGTTAACTATGATCTGTTTCATTAGCGTTAACATTAATGTTATTGGAAATACATAGTTATGTTATTGATCAGTGACTATTGTCAACCAAGATAGACAGCAGATCCTTGAATAATAATATTTTGTTCAACATTGTTTCATTGTAATGATAACAAATCCAGCCAATGTTGAATGGAATGTTACTAGAGGATCTGGTTTCATCATAAGATGTTTTGTTTAGCCTTGCAGTTTCTAAGAACCTATTATTAATGTTAATTAAGGACTTACTGAATAGTATAATTTTTTTTTTCTGAAAGTAGTATATATTAACCCTTTTGCTTAGTAGAATATGGTGTCTTCTGTGTTTCTATATGAATTATTTACCCTCTCTTAGTGTTCAGGATCTTTTTATTCCATATCTGTTCTTAAAGTAGTCTGAGAGCCAGTTCCTTTTTTTTCAATTGTTGCTTGATGTAGTTTTAGAGATTTTTGCTTATTAACTTTTCATACGATTGCATCCTAACACTGAAAAGCTGTCACCTGACTTACTTGTTATTGGCTCCTAAGCTCTTGTGACCTAAGGAAAGTATATCTTTTAGCTGCAAAATTGCATATGAAATTAAAAATAAATCCGCACATTTTGATAAAATATTATGTGGTTATTACTAAATGAAACACACGAAATGTTATAAAGAATTTATGTTCTTTTCTCCATTATGCTACATTAATAAGTAGTAAAATACTTGTTGCTTTGCTTGCAGAAGTTGATTCAAGTCAGTTAAGACGCCAGTTATGTGGAGGAAGTCAAGCTGCCATAGAAAGAATGATTCACTTTGGAAGAGAGCTCCAAGCAATGAGTGAACAGCTGAGGAGAGAATGTGGCAAGAACACAGCAAATAAAAAAATGTTAAAGGTAAATTTGTTTTCCCTTGAAACCTTATATATGTATCTCATAGGAACTATTATGTCATTTTATGAAACACTGAGCAGTGCTAAACATGTTTGTTGAGAAACTTGGACATAAATTCCTCTCTGGCTTCCTGTCTGAAAGTGAAATGTGTGGTAAGGTTAGGTAGCTCTGCTTGAAAAACACCGAACTTGATGTAAAAAAACTGATTACATCCTAGTTCTGCCACTTAGCAGCGTTGTGTGTCCTTTATCAGTTAACTTTCTTAGTTTTGTGTAAATCTTAAAATAGACAAAGTTATTAGGAGAAATTAGAGTGTACTGATGAAATTATAAGTTTGAACTATTCTATGTTTTGAACGTTGTTGAGATGGCACCAAATTGAGCATATAATGTGTGCCTTTCATTTTGATGGTGATTGGTCAAGGATTGGGTCATCTTTCACAGCCAGTTAAAATACATTTTCAAGTCTCTTTTGGACGTAGGGCTATGATGTATAGTGAGATGGATAAAACTGAAACAGTTTAGTGAGTTAGCCAGAATTTTGTCTGTCAGTTGAAGTGGAAGTTACCCCTACCTTAAGTCAGTTAGTTGTAGAGATGTTATGACTATTTAAACTTTTCTTCCCATACTCGTAATAAGAGTTCTACCAGCCCCATAGTAAGCCTTTGAACCATTAACCTAACCATTGTTTTTTTTTTCCTTTATTATATTGTTAATCTTGCCCTAGACTGGGATCAAAGTTGATTTGTTATATATAATGTTCTGAATATTTTAAAAGAAAGAGATTTAGTGGTTGTGGGCTTGATTCTTGGATATAGTAGGAAAGGGGGTGGCTCCTGCCCTCCCTTCATACTCCAGCCCAGCCACACACAGTGCCCCTCCACTTGAAGTCTTCAGTCCTGTGTTTTCAAAAACTGAGGTGGTAAGAGAGGTGTGTTCTCCATACTTCGTATTTCATTGCTGGGGAGCACACTGCTATTTTTACTGGTGACTGTGGGCTACCAAAGAGAAAGTTAAATTGATTTTTATGCTAAAGAAAATTGCTGGGTTATATAAATTACTTTTTCATTTAAAAAGTCAAGTCAGATCCATACATTAGGAAAATGGCTATTCACATTAACCCTATAACATTATAGGTTCTTTGAAGTCAAATTATGTTTTTACATAACTCTTCATCTTTTAAATATCTCTAAGGCTTCTCGCACCTAGGTATTCAATAAATGTTTATTAAATTGAAATTAAATTTAATGGAAACTGGTTTTTCCAGGTTGGCAATTTTCATGACTGTGCAATTTCTAAGAACCTTTTCTAATACCAAACTGCTAAGAAGAAATTAATATTTAGGCTCTATTACTAAGTTTTCTTTGGTTTTCTAAAGTTCCATTTGGGAAATTGATTAAGTGCTTCTTTGCTAGGTACTGAAAATCTTTTAAGAGCAGCAGTTTTCAGCCTTTTTGATGTCTAGTCATTTTTAAGAAATATTTAAGAAGATACCGGAAAAGTTTTTGTTTATATTGCTTATATTTGTTGATCATTTCCATAACAGAAATTAAAACTAGAATAAAAATTATTAGTTCATTTTAAAATAAGAACCCCTAAAATAAATTACATTTTTATGAAAAATGACTATCTTCCTAAATGAAGAAAAAAATGGGGAAAGTGATATTACTTTTACGTTTCACAAATCTTTTTAATACTTTGCTCTATGGAAGATCGGCTGGGTTCTCACCCCTGTCTCTGGGTTCAGTCTGTTGGGAATAGTTTGAGGGAATGAGGGTGGGGAAAGAGCAATAATATCTTAGTGTTATCGTGCAAATAGTTTGACCCTCACAAGATACCCTGAACGAGTCATGTTTTAGGGGCTTTTTGGAAATAGGAAATGTTTTTAAGAATTCATAGATCTTTTCTTACACTGGGTCGTCTGTCCTGTTTAAATTTTATGGTAGTTGAACATGGTGAAGGAATGTATGTTTTTTAGTCTTTCAAGTTTTAAGATTTTATTTCATCAACTTACTGTGTCTTCTATTCCAGTTTGCATGATGCTCAGAAAATGGCACTACAGGCTTTGATTTTGCATCTGTGACTTCTAAGCAAATAAATGCCAACTGCTTTGAGACTTGAATGCTGTGGGCTGCTTCCCTCCCTTTCCCTTTACATACCTTGATCCAGATAGGGATAAACTGGGCAACAGATTAAATTTCTAAATGCCTAAAGAACAAAACTGCAGGATTTGAGGAACACACACACACACACACACAGTTTTTGTTTTCCCATACACACACACACACACACAAACACACAGTTTTTGTTTTCCCATAGTTGAAAAGGTTTATAAGTATTGATTTTCCTTTATTCCTTTCAGGTCACATGTGATTCTAGTGAGGTTTTTTTAATCTTTAATTTCTTTTGGATTTGCGTAGACTTCTGAATCACATGCACATATAAAGAAAATGACTTGGCTAAAGTTGAAACATTTAGCTAGTGCTTTCCCTTAGCATCTGTTGTATTTGCTTCCCCTAGTTGTGGGCTTGCAGGCAAACTGCACCCCGAGTAGCCCTCGTGGTGAAATGGGACAGCAGGCCCTCCAGCTGTCCAGGATTTCTCTGCCCCTCTTTTCTAGTTTTCGCTGATGTTCTTTCCTCTTGTTGTCTTTGTATTTGTGCCCTACCTGATTAAGTCACTACTGACTCCCAATGAACTGTCTGAAATGTTTCAGCAGCTATTACTAAGCTATACAGTGTGGCCAGGCCTTGCTGCACGCGTGGAGTAGCGTCAGATATGAGTGAGCAGCCCTGCCTGCAGAGAGCTTTTAATGTATTAATAGTAGATACTGCGGCAGATTTTAAGCCAAAGTAAGTAGTTTGTGAGTCCTACCTAAATGAAGTCACAGCTCCCTCAGAAATTACTCCCACTGAGCTAATATTTTTCTCTAAAATTAAAAAGTAATGCATAATTCCACTATTTTAGATACTTTTCTTACCTCAAATCTCATACGCATATATTTTATCTACTTAGTAGTTGTAGTTATAGTTTTGTATTGTTTTTTATTGTCATGAAGATTTCTAGTTTCTATGCATAATTTACAATTATTTTTAAATGGCTATATTCTGTCGTGTTGCTATATCAGTTTAAGATATAAAATCTAGATTTTATATTTATACTGTTAGATTTTATATTTATTTTCATTCAAATGCCTTCATGAACACCTTTTTTTTACATATAGTTCTTTATGTTTTTTCCTTAAAATTATTCTATTGGGATAAAGTCCTAGAAGTAGAATTATGGAGTCAAAGTCAACTATGATTATTGTGACTCTTGCTTTCCAGGAACCGTCTACCAACTCACCAACTGTAATAAAAGATTGTGCCAGTGGCATTACCACATTAAGCCCACACTCATTAGTTTAATGTCCTATCTTAAAATTGCTTATTTGCATTTCTTTGGTTACCATTACCAATTAGGTTTTACAGCACAAATTTAAAACATTAATGTTGTTTAGCTAATTTCGTCCCATTTGTAAAGAAAAATAAAATGCTAGATGTTGACTTCAGGCAACAGGATACTGTAAATCTTTCTCCTTTTATAAGGTTTTATTAGTTTTCTTGCTTATATAGCTTCACTCCACATCTAAGCTGTGTTTCATGTGTTGCTGTGCGATCCTTCTAAAGTCATTTCTAATCCATATCACTCCTTTATTTAAAACTCTACTACCTTATTGGGAAAAATTCAGCAGTTTAGTGTGATTCGGAGGCATTTTAGAATTAACCCATAAGATAAGGTTTCAACCAGGCTTTTCCTCTTTTTCTCTCAACCTCACTTTCCATGTAAACTGAGCCCATTTCTGTGATTGTGTCTTGTGACACAGTCCACCCCACACATTAACATGTCTGCCTTCCATGTGTTCCATGGTCATGAAAATATGAGAGCAAGATTTTAGACTTTTTTCCTCATGATATTAGATTGGTAAATTAAATGAAGAAATTAATCTTAGTAAAAGAAGTATAACTAACACTAGCTCTGTGAGCTAACCTCTTACTGCTTCAGTCTCTTTGTCTGGAAACATCTCTGTATGGTGGACATTACATAGTATTTACCTTACAAAGTTACTGTGGGGATGAAATGAAATGATGCATGTCAGCACTTGAAGCCTTGCCCCCGCAATGCCAGTGCACAATAAAGAACTCTCATTGTTATGTTTGTCTGTGGATAATATCTAAGGATATTGGACACTAACACTGTTTATCAATACATTTGGATATAAGGCCTAAGAAAAGAACTTAGTAGCTTTGTGGGATGCACAAAATATCTTAAATACTGTTTTAAGAATTAGATCTTACAATCGAGGTGTGTGTGACGCTTCTTCCTATACCCAACACATGAGTAGCTGCAGGTCATTCAAAATGTGGCTGACCCTTGGGGCCTCCCTGGTGGCCCAAGGGGTTAAGTCTCAGCCTATGAAACTATCAGCAGCCACTGCAGCAAGAGTTTGATCCCCGGCCAGGGAGAGTCCCACATGGTGCAGCGACCTCTCCTGCCTCGCCCGCTGCTCCCCTCAGCAGTGTATTTCAGTTGCTCTGCCTGTTCTGCTCCCCACTCTGTCTCTGATGAATCCTCTCACTGCCCTCCCGCCCCACCTCTGGCCTACACCCCGTCTCTTGTATGCATAAATAAATAAATCTTTAAAAACAAACAACAAAAAAATGTGGCTGACCCTTGAACGTTGCGGGTTTGACTCTCACAGGTCCATTTATATGTGGAATTTTTTCTGTTCGCGGGTTCATATCACGGTTTCAACCAAATTCTAGAGTTGGTTGAATCCATTAAAGTGGAATTAATGGATTCAGATGCTGAACTATGAATTATATCTGACTTTCAATTGCAAAGGGCTCATTGCCCCTAATTCCTGTATTGTTTAAGGACCAACTATAGTATAATAAATAATTTTTATCTTCAGATGGCTTTCATTATAATACTAATTGAGGGAAGAAGTCTAAGAACATGAAGTGCTCAGCAGTGTAAGACAGTGGGGAACTGCATGTTTGTTTAGAGGCACCTGTGTTCCCTGGAGTCTCAGACTAACTGCGCAGTTCTGCTTTAATGGGCAGTCCTTTTATAATCGTCAAGCTGTAGAGGCGGATTTGAATGAGAAAGGGCAAGATTACAGCTGAGCAGAAGCCTTCTACTTCTGCTTTCAGAACACTAGTGAGACAGATGACTAGAGGAGTGTGGGGCAGCCGTACCAGGGAGTATTCTTCAGGAATTCCATCTTCCACACTTTCATCATCAAAATTTTGAGATGTTGTTATTGAATTCATGGATTTAGTTTCCTCATCACCGCTCCATAATGTCTTTTGAGGTGTCCTATGTCTGTTTGTATCTCTCATTACTCTGAAGTGGGACATTAACTTTTGACAAAACACTATCACATCACTAACTTCCCTTAGCTCAGTTAGTCCTCAAATTACTATGAAATAATAGGCCTTATTATGAGCCCATTATAACAAATGATGAAGCTGACAGAGAGGTTGATACTTGCCAGAGGCCACTTGCCAGCTAGTAATGCAGCTTGAACTTTAAAGATTTATTTATTTATACACACAAGCTGGGGTACAGGCCAGAGGCAGGGGGCGGCGAGAGGGTTCACCAGAGACAGAGTGGGGAGCAGAACAGGCAGATCAGAAACACACTGCTGAGGGGAGCAGCGGGCGAGGCAGGAGAGGTCTGCCGCGCCATGTGGGATTCTCCCCGGCTGGGCGTCGAACCCGCATCGTGCGCTGCCAACAGCTCCACAGCGCAGCGCTCAACCGCTGCGCCACCAGGGAGGTCCTGCTTGAACTTTAAACCAATGCCTGGAACCACTGTAGTGTGTACCTCTCGTAGAAAGAAGGCATAAAGTTGTTTCAAAGAACGATCGTCTGTCATTTACTTTAGCAGAAGTGTTGAGAATGGTTTGAACCACAGAATGTTCCTGAAGGAGAACCAGCTTAGTTTTTGTAATACTGAGTCCAATGAGTTGTATATCCAGTTCCCACATCTGTTTTAGAAAATGTATAGACAGGCCCTGTCTTTGTCATGTCAAATTCATATCTCTGATAGTAAATAAATTGTAAAGCATCTGAATATTCTGTCTTCCTCTTTACCTTAACCAGTATAGCCCAGCCTTCCACTGGAGTTAGGTCTTTTGTACGAGGGGGCAAGGGAGGAGAGGGAGTGGACTACATGTTATAGGGATCGGGGAAGACTAGTGAGAATGATTGTTTACAAGAAAAATGACACCCAGTTAGAATTTGCTGCATAATCTAGTTAGTAAAACATACATAGCTTTGTCGTTGTAGGGATAAATGGTTTAAATTAGTCTAGTGCCTTAAAGCCTATTTTACTTTTTAACTTATAACCAAGATGAGCACTGTGAACTGTTTCAATTTAAAATCAAATTGTCTTCAACAGGATGCATTCAGTTTACTAGCTTATTCAGATCCTTGGAACAGCCCCGTTGGAAATCAACTTGACCCAATTCAGAGAGAACCTGTGTGCTCAGCTCTAAACAGTGCAATATTAGGTAAGTGAAGCCAAACGCTCAACTCCCATTAGCTTCTTTGCTATTTGAGGTGATATTTGTGCTGATTGTATTACAAAATGGTGTGTACATTTTTAAAATTAAAATTAACTTGAAATATAGAAAACTTCATTTATTGCAATTGCAAATGAAATGGATTGAGATGGAATCAAAACAGTACTTTAGGTTGCATCTTTAAGATGTCTGAAAAATAACTTGAGTGTGGACGTGCATGTGTTTCTGGACTGACCCATCTCTGTCCCAGCACTGGCCACATAAGATGCAGGCACATGGAGTCACTAGATGCCTTGCGAGTGCCCTGCTGGCACCTGCTCTCAGAGGTGCATCAAAACTCACACTTCGCCAGATATATAAGGGGCGGATGCAGATCCGCGGTTTAAATAGTGAGGCTTAGCCATGGGTGAGCGTGAAGTAAGAAACTGGAATTTGCTGTTCCCCTGGTTGATTGCTATACCTCCAGCTCCTCAGTAGAATGATTCAAGTATTTACTTATTAAACAAATACAATCTTAATGTGAATTCTCTAACTTTCATTATGTGCATTTATATATAAACTACAGGGTTGGTTCTTTACATAAAACTTTTAACTTCTGGGCAATTCTTTTCAAAGGTAGTTCAGATAAGTAATTTTTCAATTGACCTTAGAATGGAATTCTTTAGGTAAAATGGGACTCCTGTTTAGAACTCCATTCTGTGCTATTTGACTGTTAGGTATGGGGACTTTCAGCAACGTGTTTCAGGTTATTTTAGGTAGATTAGAGCAGTGCCACAAAGAATGGGTGAGAGTGTGTTCAGAGAGGGGCACTTGGAATGAGGGCAAGGGCTCATAGGGCTGAATTTCACATAACGAAGCATTAAAAGTACTCATGTTTGTGCCTTCTTCCGTTTCTCTGTATTTATAAAACCCATTTCTAATTCATCAATGTAATGATGCATTACACCTACATTGAGGTCTAATACTGAAGTTTTAAAATAGGAGTAATGTCTTGTGTTATAGTATCTTAAGTTTAGAGTTTGTATAGAATAAGTACTGTGAATTTTCTTTGGTTAATGTTCTGTATTTTCTCTGATTAGTATCTACAATTCATTTAGCACTAATGGTTAAGAGTCAGAGAACTGAGTAGCAATGCTGGGATTGTAGAACAAATTATGATTTATAATAATTATCTTTTTGAAATTCTAGGTAATCATGAAGCTCTAATTGCTTTGTGTTTAGGTAACACTCAGACTTGGACAGAATTTTTAAAGAAATGTGATCAGTTTTCTTTTGACCACTTTTATATCTTGGATTCTTCAAGGGAATTAAATTTTTAAATATTAAGTTACTTAGGATCATTATCCAAGGTATATGTATTCTTACACATTGTGTGATATATCACTGTAGGTTCAGCTATGGATAGTGCTTACTTTATTATGTTAATTATATGTAATGCTGCAGAATCAATTACATCATTAAATTGTGGGTATGTGCATATTTATACTGAGTTGTATTTTATAGTTTCATTTATAAATTATGCTTCACATTACTATATTAATTGTGTATAATTCTTGTAATTCCTAATCCCCCCAAAATTTAAAGATGCTCGCAAGCAGATGCCTCCCTTGGCCAAAATAAAATTGTAATAAAGTACCCCTGGATATTTGCCTTAGAGCAGGGTTACTTCCCTGTGAACCCTCAAGACACTTTTTTGAAAGGATGTTTCCTTTTTCAGTGTTTATTTCCTGTTATCATGTTGATTTTATGTAAAAATTAAATTAATTCAGATTAATACATAATAAACTATAAACTGCTAAGAGTTGGCAAAAAAATGTTGACAGAACATTTTTTTGCCAACTCTTAGCAGTTTATAGTTTGTCAACATCAAAATTCAGCTAAAATACTGTTTTGCCAAAGAACAAGCAGTATTTGAGTAACCGTAACCCACAGGCCACTTTTCAAACCATACTTTCTCATGTCTTTTTGCCTTTTCTTGCATACTTTTTCCTTAATATTATTTATCCTGATTTATTTTCTCTTGTACCTTCAAGAGAATCTGCTCCTTTTTATATTTTTGCTTCATCCTTTCCAGAAGTTCTTTTTCTTTTTTTCTTCCCACCACCACAATACATCCTGGTAACCAATAGTAGAACTAAACTGAGCCTTACCAGCTCTTGATCACAGTTTTGCCTTTGTTGTCAGCCGTGCCTATCAAGGGTTGATTGGTAATTTTATTAGTCAGGAATCTACATAAACTTAAAATTTGGACATCTCCATAAAGGGAAAAGTTACCAGCTTCTATAAATTTGGCCACTTTCACCATTAACTCATTTTTCAACTCTGCAAAGAACAAATTTTGGTAATTACACTGCTATCAAAAATGTCTAACAAAGAAATTTCTAGTATGTAGGACCCTGACAATTTTAATTTCTTGGCAGTTTTTTAAAATGTTTGACCTATGAATTATGAATTAACTCCTCTGAAATTATAGGTGGTTTTGCTCCCAACTAACCCAAGTAATACCAGTATACCATGGAAGTGATTAGTCAGCTTCATTTGGGTCCTGTCCCCAGAAGGGAAAGAATCCATCAGTGAAACATTCACTGAAAATCTGGTATGTTTTTCTCTGTTAATGTCAACTGATCTTGCTCAAATAGAAGAGAAATACTAAATATTCCATATTCCCCACTACCAATAATCAGATAAGAATCTACATTTTTCCCATCTTAGCTAATACAGAAGTTTTTGAGTAATACTTTAAAAGTCTAATTCTACAAGAATATTTCTTGTGGTTGAATATCCAGTACCTGTATTATCTTGTCAGAGCAGTATTTCTAAGGCATTGATCATTTGCTTTAGAAATTACCTTTGCTATTAAGTTACTTGAGAGTAGGACAAGCACTGGTAATTTTGTAAGTAGCGCATTATTTTCCCAGTTGTTCTTTTAATGTCTTGCTAATTGCTATTTCCATTTTTGATCATTTTTCCTCAGAAACCCACAATCTGCCAAAGCAACCTCCACTTGCCCTAGCAATGGGACAGGCCACACAATGTCTGGGACTGATGGCTCGATCAGGAATTGGATCCTGTGCATTTGCCACAGTGGAAGACTGTCTGCATTAGCTATGCATCTAAGGGGCTCACACCTGTATTGTGGCATATAGTCAACATGGAAGTAGACCAGCTCTGCTGATTTGAAATTTAGATTTTTTTTAATTATGTACTGGGGACAGGTTTTTGTCGCTTTACATTGCTTCCTAGTTTACAGCATGATGCAAATGATTTTCTAACTTAGTGTTAGGAGAAATTATTTTCCATCTTTAACCTCTTAGTTGTCTAAGAGTTAAATATTACTGAATTTCAGACGTTCAAATTGATCATCACAAATCCTTTAAAACAATTACCTAAAAAGAAACCAAAAAATCCTGCCGCCTTTGTTGGGGGGGAGAGAGGGGAAGGAAATGGAACAAGTTGTGTTTGTGTTAGCATGTGGGTGATGTAAACTTCAAATTGGGAGATGTTCCGACCCCTGCTCCCATTAAGCATCCAATCAGTGTAACTTGCAAAATGCATAAACATCCGACAGTTTGAATTTATAGTGTTGATGGAAGAAATCATTTTTAATGTGTACTGTAAAACTTGAAATACTCAGGAGCTGAGTGAATATGTTTGTTGCTACTTACAATCCCGACCTGTTAGTCCCAGTAGTTTTGTTTTAACATGGTCTTTTTCAACTTTGTTTCCTGTTTAACTACAGAGGACTTCTGTTGTAGACTCACAAGTTTAACTGTTGTATTATAACAGTATTACATGTCAACAGTGTGGTTATGACCTTTATTTATATAAAAACCAAATATTTAGTCAATTTACCGTGTCTTAATTTAATCTTTGTACACCTTCCATTTTTAAGTGCTTAAATGAGTACTATATTGCAATAAAAATGTAGTGATATAATTAACCAGCCATTAAAAATTTACTTCTACAGATACTGGAGTCTCAATTGAGTCTATATATTAGGTAACTGCATAAATGAGTTCACCACCTGAGACTGCCTTCAGCTTACCCCGGCCTTCCTGGATTGGGGGCAAACCTGATACCGTGGGTGAAACAGAAAGAATCATCTCATTTTCATAACCATTTTGACTGTATGTGAAGTTTTCGTGTGACACTGCTGGAGAGGCAAACCCCATCTCACGGTTAAAAGTAAAAACAAGCTGTTCCGAGTAACTAAGGCACTTGAGAGCACAAGACTTCCTGGATGTTATTTCTCCTTTTCCTGCCAGGGGGGTGGGGGGGAAGGGGGAGGGGATACAAGAAACTGCACTACTATTGTTGGGTTACTGTGTCCATTACATAACTACAAAAGAAATTGTTCCAGAACTCTCAAAGACAAGGCACGACTGTGCTGCAGAAGCACAAAATGTGACTGGGTACTCCTTTCACATAGACTGACGACTTTTGTAACGACACTTCAGATGATTTAGAAATGATTTATTATATTTCTCCCCCTAAAAGTCAATCCTCTAAATAACAAGTAGTTTATATACATTTAGCTTCTATTTACTTCTTGGAAGTTTTCATCTTTCTCAACATCCACCGTCTCTTAAACCTCTTGGCATTTTGTTTTTTCTGGGTTCCTAGAATAGAAAGTTTCGTATGATGTCATTAACAAAATTCCCAGCAAAAAAGTCAAAACAACTGGAATGTCAGTTAGCAAAGATTACTTGTTAGACAATTTGTCCCACTTTATAAATATGAACTTAAATATTAGGTCTACTGAATGACAGTGTACATTAGATACACAAACTATACTGACTCTACTGAAAAGCAACTCTTAAAAAAGTTATAAAAATGATACTTAATAATTGAGTATTTGTTATCTCTCTTTAACACTTTGTGGTCCGCTCACGTATTAGTACGTGTTTTTGTCACCAGTATCAGGTGGCCGCTCACGTATTCATACCTGTTCATCTAGTCTCTGGTTTTTCATGCCATGGGGATTTATTTGGAACTATTAGGAGCTATTTCTTTGATCATACATGGTCTAGAAGCTTTACACATTGTTTTGGTGAAAGTGTAAGGTGTTTTATGAGAGATATTACAGTTTTTTTAATATCCGTAGTTCAGGAGTTGTGTTTTATTGAATGCTTATACCATTCATGTGGTGGCACAGAGAATGGCCGGCCCCAAGGGCTGGTAAATTTAAAGGGCACCGGCACACAAAGTGTTAAAAAGAACATTATTCAGTACATATATAAAACTACCAAAGTCAAGAGAATGTAGCTGGATCTTACCCCAAGCAGTATTTAAAAACTGGACGGCAGCCTTTTTCACTGGTAACCTCTTGTTTTCAAGAGACAGGAACTTATTTACTAGAAAAGAGAATTATTTTTTCTTTGTTTTATTTGCAGCAAAAAGTGAGAAAAAGCCATCTATAAGGAAGTTACCTGTAGTTCTGTTGGTTCCTGGACCATATAAAGAATTTTGTATGAAGGCTTTGGCTGCCTCTTTCCTTGAATCTCTGAGATCCTGATCTTTTAGCCTTACAGCCAAGTAGCTTTTATTCTGGCTGGTGAACAATACAAAAAGTCAAAGTGAATGACGTTACTAACAACACGTTTATTTTCAAAGTAAAGTATTTTTGTTGTCTCAAATAGCAAAAAACTAATTTTGCAAATGCAGATAATGAATAAAGCTAAATTACCAGGCTATTTATTAAAATAGCTTAATACATTTAAGTTTAACAAATGCTTTATTTTAATATGAATATCAAAACTGATCTTTCTACAGACGATCCAATTTGCAACTGCTAAAATACTTTCCACATAAACAGATATTCTCAAAAGGTCACCTTTATATCCTGTATGAAAAGAAGACAATCCTTACCCAACAGTCTGCACTTTCTGCACTTTTTCTTTAGTTTTCTTGGATTCACTTCCTTTTTCACATTCATTTTTCTTTTGCAAATCAACTACAAAAAGGAACTATATCTTAATTAGCACTTAGGCAAAAATAAATCAACATTTATTGGAGTTCCCTTTAAACCTTTATTACATACCAATTTATATTCAATTTTTGTTCGTAATAAAACAGGGAACAAGCCCGAGCTATACTTGGTCAGTTCTATGTCTACGCTTTTCCTGTGGGCCAACATTTAAGTACAAATATCTGAAGAGGCACTTGACATTTAAATGAGAAGTTATTTAAATCAAAGTTGTTCATACCTTCTTTGACTTTTCCTGGTGATTTCTTTATGCTAAGAAAGAAAACAAACACTGACTGTAATGACAGGCTGTAACTTGCATATCATTCTGCAGGATTTTTAGCCTTTAAAATGCAAGCCACTGGCCCAATGCACTGCCATCAAACTCCCAATCGATGAGCTAGTATGTACTGGGATGCAGGTATCATCTCAGATCTTAAAATCTCAATGCATATTAGAAGGCTTCTGAAAGAATGAGATTGCTGTGGTTAATGAAGTTGAAAAGTGAAAGTTTTAAGAATGAGTTACATACAACAGGTAAAATGCAAAGTGAAGGGCGGTAAGCCTGCCTCAATTTATGTGGCGCAATCGCAGAGCGTTAATTCAACAGTTTGCACCAGAGACTATGGTGGACACACAGACCAGCCTCAAGGAGTCTGTGGTCTAACAGAGAGACTAATATAAACTGACAAAAAAACAAACAGGGCTGCTTATACAGAAGCACAGGAAAGCCAAAGGAGTGAATGACAGGGTGGTCAGTCAAAGAATGAAGAGGTGACTGCGCTTGGTTTGGAAAGACAAAAGTGAATTTGCCACCAAATACACTTTTGTGTTTATTGTATTTGGGACTTGAATACTTTTAGAAAAGTTCTTTTACTGAAAATTTGAGAACCACTGGACTAAGTAAAAGAACGTCTGAAATTGAAGCATTAAGGACAGAGTAGGGTGGGCGGGGAGGGGGAATCCAAATATTCAGAAGCTGAAATTTAATAGTAGTTGATTATTTCTTTGGGATGGAGGAAGAGCATTTGCCTGTGAACAGTGAATGGTAAAGCTGCTAAATGAAATGGGGCCAAGAAGGAACAGGCTGGTGGCAAGTAAATGTGGGACTAGTTAAGTTTTAAGAGCTTATGGGTAAGTGCCCGCTGCTTCCCCTAGTTGTAAGTTTCAACACACCTATTCAGCAGCACTTGTGCAGGGCAGCCACTGAACGACTTACTGAATGAACACACTGGGGCTAGGAACCCAGAAGCTAGTGACCTACAGGAATTCCCTCCACATTTCCCAATAAATCCTGAAATCTGTGTAGTTTCTTAATTTAGGCTTATTTCCTCAGCTGTGTGGCTTCAAATGTTTCTAGCAGGAGTTCCAAGATGGGTGCATGTAAACTACAAGATCCTTTACTTACTTCGTCTGTGAAGCTGTTAACTTCTCTAGAATGGTATCTGGAAGGAGCTTCCTTTTCTTAAAAACATTAAAAAAAAAACAGTAAAAAGTGAGGTACATGACAAGATGTCCTAGGTTGCTTCTGAAGTTACAGATTTCAAGGACAGCCCTGCATGGAGGCAAAGTGAATCCAGCGAGCACGGCCCTCACTACAGCTAAGCCCTGGCAAGACCCGGACCACAAAACTCCATCGTCCCATTCTCTGGGCGCTTTGGCGAAGACCGGAAGGGCGCCCGTTGTATGCCAACCCCACGTCACTGTTTTAGCTTCAAAGCAGTTGTCTCGTCCACTGGATTGGTCACTTCGCTGTGGCCAAACTCCGAGAGCAACCATGTCGCGCGCGATCTGCGGGCTTCACTTACAAAGCACCTCATTTAACTCTCAGTGAACGGGGAAAACAGGAAAAGGATGAGTGACCCTCGCTGGTAAGGCTCCTGCCGAAATCGCTGATAAGGTCCCGGCTGTAAGTGACCTCCCCCACCGAGGTCAGCTTTCCCTGAACCCACCGAAAGTCAGGTGGGAGCTACCTTGTGTAAAAGCTCCCTGCTCCCATCGTTCCGGGTCCAGGTTTTTAGAGGTGACTCTCCTGGGCCCACCTGGGCCCTCCTGCGTGACAAAGCTCCCGGGCTCACCTTTTCCCAGAGTGCCGCGCGCTCTTGCCGGCGTCACCATCAGCAACATGACGACAAACCAGCCGCAGATAAACCACCTCGCGAGGCTAAAGGCTGCGGTGTCACCAAGGCTGCCCCGGTGGGATTAACCCACGATCGCAAATTCGCAGCTCTCCCTGCCCCCATTTACAGCCGCGGCCTCGCAGAGTGCGAGCATCTGCGTTTCGCCCTCGTCAGAAGTGATGTCGGCGACTTCCCTCCCATCCGCCCATCTCAGCAAAAGGGTTATTCCGGTCCGAGTCATTTTAAAAACGAGACGCCGAAGGGGGCGAACCTTTTGTTCAATGAACAGCTCCTCGCGTCGCTTCCTCTTCTCCTTCAGGAGCGTTTTATCCCTGCGGGGTAGACAAGGCCGCGTCAGGGCCGGCGGGACGGGCGGGACGCGGAGGGGCAGGGTCCCGGCCGGCCGCGGGGCCCGAACCTGCGCAGGGTCTCCCGGACTCGCTTCTCCTCTTCTCTCGCTTCGGCCTGGGCGCTGGCGAAAGTCAGCTCCTCCGGGGCCTCGTCGTCAGACTCTTCGTCCCCTTCCTCGTCCTCCAGCGGCTCAGCGGCCGCGCCGCTGCTGGGCTGCCCGAGCAACAGGCCGTGCTCCGCCTCCTCCTCCGAAGAGGGCTGGCCCTCGTCCACCATCGCGGACGCCGACGGCGGGGCGCGGGAGGCCCGCGGCCGGAGCTGCACCATGGTTCCTGCACCGCACACCGTCTGACCTCTGACTCGGAAGCAGCACGCGCGGGGCGTGCCGTGGGAGAGCTGCGACACGCCTACCGCCCCCTGCAGGCTCGGAGGCCCCACAGAGCTTCGGGCAAGCTGGCGCCCGACCAGCGGAGGCGCACGCGCAGAGCTGAGGGGCGTGGCCTGAGGGGCGTGGCCCGCGGGGCCTTCTCCGCGCGGCTGGGAGGCTGCGCCCCACCAAGCAACGTGGGTCCCTGCCGGCAAGATCTCCGGCCGCGAGTGGGTGCGGGTGGGGTTTGTTCGTGAGCAGGGACGCCCCATCGTGCTCGGACGCAGAGACTGGTTGGCTGATCCCCGCGCTCCTGGAACCTGGATGGCGCGGGCCGCGCCGGCTGGGACGGAGTAGCCATCGCTGCCCTTGGCACCGCGATGCTCGCGCGGTTCCAGCTCAGTCGTGTTTGTAAATCGGCTGTCTTCACGCCGGACTCCCGGAAGAAGCGCGGGCCCCGGGGGAAAATGCGCTGCTAGCGACTGGACCTTGGTCTTGCGGTCAGTTAACAGAAACGAGGGCGGCAGACGCAGGCTTCAGTCAATCCTCAGCACCAAACGCATCTTCGGCGGCACCTGACCACAGCTCCTCGGCCACTGCCCGTCCATGCCTCTGTCGTGTTCATCGCTGACATCACTCCTGAACAGCTTGTCTCCTCGCCCATAGAATGTGACCTGGGAGCAGGTGCCCCTTCTCCCACCGTACCGTCCTGTAGCTCCAGGACACTGAACAGTGGCGGCCTATTCGAGTGCTGAAGCTGGTGGAAGACAGACTTCACTGGAACGTCCTGAAAGCTCCCCTAGTCCTGCTTATGCTCCCACCTCCCCTGCCCCAGTAGTTTCTGGCCCTGTTAGATCTGTTGATCACCTCCCACTCATGACACAGTACTGAATGATTCATCATTCTCTGAGCAAACCGAGCTGTTTCACACTTGCCATGCATTTGTACATGCCGTTCCCTCCACTGATACACAGTCCGCATGTGCAACTCCTATTTATACTCAGGAAAACTCCCACCAGACTGACTTGTTCTTAGTCTTTCAAGCACCTTAACATCCATCCTACGCTTGCCCACTCTCCCCATCTCTAATTGCATCCTCCCCATTGTATAGTCATTTACACGGGCATTCTATGGTCTTGAGGGTAAGGTCCATGTCTTACTAGTCATTTTATTTCTGATGTCTATCATGGTAGATAATGTCCAGCAAATAGTAAGCTGGAATAATTTTCCCTCACTTAAATTTTGTGTTTCTCTTTACCTCAGATTTAGAATCAATTCCTAATTTAAAGGCAATAAAATATATGAACAAGAATGACAACACAAAAACAGCTCTGGTATCCAAGAGCAAGTGTGAAATGAGTTGCAAAGAACATTTCTGAACTAGCTGGGCCTTGATCAGATAGAAATTACAGTCTCAGAGCCTCCCTGGTGGCACAGCGGTTTAGGCCCTGCGCTGTGGAGCTGTCGGCAGTGGCGACGCGAGTTCGACCTGGGAGATTCCCCACCTGGCATGGCAGACCTCTCCTGCCTCCTGCTGCTCCCCTCAGCAGTGTGTTTCAGTCAATCTGCCTCTTCTGCTCCCCATTCTGTCTCTGGTGAATCCTCTCACAGCCCCACGTCTCTGGTCTGTACCCCAGCTTACATGCATAAATTTAGAAAAAAAAATAACAGTCTCAGACTGAGACGGTGTACTGGCTTCCATCATTGCTAATATGTGGAAAATGTATAAAGTTAACTTTGAGAAGCACAACAAAAGCAAATGTCATTTTTGTACAAAAACTGCATAATAAGCCTTACGAGTCTTCTCAGTGGGTCTCCTCATGCCTTGACCCACCCATGTAAAGAGTGAATCAAGTCCTAAGGGTACCTAACTGGTCCTTTAGAGCCCCCCCATAGTCATAAATGTGTCGCCTGTGCATGCAAAGGATCTTTGGAATTTATTGAAAGGTCTGACTTGGGCCTCCCTGGTAGTGCAGGGGTTAAGTCTCAGCACTATGACTAATGACAACCACTGCGGCAAGAGTTCCATCCCTGGCCAGGGAGCTGACCCACATGGTGCAGCAGACCTCTCCTGTCTCACCCACTGCTCCCCTCAGCAGTGTACTTAAGTAGATCCACCTGTTCTGCTCCCCACTCTGTCTCTGGTGAATCCTCTCACCACCCCATACCTCTGGCCTACACCCCAGCTTGTATGCATAAATAAATAAATATATATATATTTTTTTTAAAGATTTATTTTTTATTTATACATACAAGCTGGGGTACAGGCCAGAGGCATGGGGCGGCGAAGAGGGTTCACCAGAGACAGAGCGGGTAGCAGAACAGGCAGATCAGAAGTACACTGCTGAGGGGAGCAGCGGGCGAGGCAGGAGAGGTCTGCCACACCATGTGGGATTCTCCCTGGCCGGGCGTCGAACTCACGTCGCTGCTGCTGACAGCTCCAAAGCGCAGCGCTTAACCGCTGCGCCACCAGGGAGGCCCCAATAAATATATATTTTTAAAAAGGTATGATTTGCAAATAGAGTACAAAGTTTTATGTGACCGTGTCTTGTCTATTCCTACAAAAGTAAAGGGTGTGACATAAATGCAATGTATCCCAGGTGTGTAGCCACACATATCACCACACTCCTGGACCGTCTCACACAGCTTACTGAAGGCCACTCCTCCCAGCCCAGCCTCTGATGTACATGGGACAGCAGACATTGCAAGGACGCTGGGTGCTATAGTAGGAGGTGAGGCTTGAAGAGAGAGCTGTATTTACAAGCTTCAAGGTAGCTTGAGCACACATGTTTTAAAGTACCTTGGGGAAAAACTCCCTTCAGGATTCAGTGTCTGGAAGGACTATAGGCTTCTGTGTTTTCGACACTGAGAAATAGTCAGCCATCACCTGTCCTCTCCCCTGTGGCTGCTGAGTCAGCGCTACATTCTAGGCAGCTGTTTACCCTTGGGCTCCCCGTATTTGCAGCATTCTTTTCCTCATCCTGATTTTTTCTTCCTTCCGTTTCCTGGTCATTTCCTCTTCCTTCCTGGCACAAGTTCCTGGTGTAAGCTATCCCATGCACTTTGAGGCACATCAGGCAATATGGCTGAAAAGAAAAGACCCCCCCGACAAAGACAACTCTGGGAGTAACATCTTTATATAATAAATCGCCCATTTAGAGAATGACTTGATTTTCCACTGAAATTTGTGCAAAAACCAGACACGTCAGGGTTTTACCAAAATCTTTTTTGCCCAAAAAGCAAAAATACAATCAGAATAATTACATTTTTAGACACCCTAACTAGAAGATATTTTCCCTCCCAGTAATCCATCAGAGGTATCTTAAGTTTACGTTCCAACCAAATAGCATGCATTCACTTTGTAGTGCTCTGACTTCTCCTTCCAGTCATATTTGCTAGGTTATTAATAAGCCCTTGTCATTTATCAGTAGGTTAGAATTCCAGCCAGAGAATCAAGATGTTCTTACATCTTCCCATATTCAGCTCACCATCCACAAGACTGTTTTTCCTCTGTTTGTGAACTAGTACTTGGACCTACTGTAATTTCTTTCTTTCGCAGGACAACTAAGAAACAGTTTCAGTTTCATGAGGAGCCAGGGCTTCTGGAAGTGTTGTACCACAGGGCCCCTGGAAATGAAATCTAGAAGAGAAGAACAACACAGCAGCAGAGTGAGTGACTATTTCAGCAAGACATACATTTCTTAGTTCCAGCAGCGCAAAGTCCAAGAGCTCACAAATAATGGTATTTTCATTTTTGTGCCCAGTTCTTTCAATGGGTGTCTGAAAACTCAAGCTATCGATACCTCTATTGGTTGGGTCCATGCAAAGGAATTGAGGGAAGCAACTGCCAAGAATTTATGTGCTATAAACAAGAATTTTACTGTAAGGGGAGACATGATTATAAAGTGGACTTTGTGATTGTTTCACTAATGTAATAATTGGAAGTGCAAGTTTTAATCAACCAATATATTACATAAAACAACATTCCTATATACAAAGGACAAGAGAAAATAAACTTGTGTACCCCGCAGACCAAGGCAAAACAGGCCTCTCACACCATCCAATGGACTTCACGAGTAGCCATGAGTTATAGCCAGAAAGGAGAAGGCAAAAGAGCAAAGGAGAAAAGGGAAGACAAATCAATGACTTTTGCTTCCTTCAAGGAAAAACACTTGCATGGAGGTGGCTAAATAAAAACGCTAAGTAAAGACCAAGAGCAGAATTTTTTGGTGTATTATTTCTTATTAACAAATAAGAAAGGGCCTCCCCGGTGGCGCAGCGGTTAAGCGCTGAGCTGTGGAGCTGTCGGCAGCGGCGACGCGAGTTCGACGCCCGGCCGGGGAGAATCTCACATGGCGCGGCAGACCTCTCCTGCCTCACCCGCTGCTCCCCTCAGCAGTGTATTTCTGATCTGCCTGTTCTGCTCCCCACTCTGTCTCTGGTGAGCCCTCTCGCCGCCCCACGCCTCTGGCCTGTACCCCAGCTTGTATGTATAAATTAAAAAAAAAATCTTTAAAAAAAAAAACAAATAAGAAAACCAAATGAGCACTTTCAAAAATAGAAAAAACATTGGTTCAATATAATTCATCACTCATATCATTCTTGATGCAACACAACGGCTTTCAATGCTGTATTGTCTGGACAGAGCACCACGAATGGAGGCCCCTGGCAAACGGCATCACCAAGCCTCTGGCTACCTGGAACATGTGGACATCGGCCACTCAAAAGCCCTGCACCCCAACAGTGGTTATGGTCCCTGGAGGACCTTCCAAAATTGCAGCCCGGCAAGCAGAGCTTTCGGGAATCTGGGTGTTCTACTCCATCCCACATGTCCGCATTTCTAAGAGTGACTTTCAAAGGCACTTCCTCAAATTCATCCTTCTCCACATTCACAAAAGCAAGCAGTTCCCCTCTCCCATCTCAACCTTACAATGGTGCCTTATCTCTGATTTCGAAAACATTTGAGGTGGCAAATAAAAGGGTCATTTGAAATATTCATGTAGATCTGAGAAAACAAATGGTTTCTGAAGACTGGGCAACGAGCCCGAGGCAAGTAGGCGTGTTCCTTCTTTGTTACAGTAAAAGCGGAAGCAGGTCGGATGGATTGTTAATCAACAGATTACTAAATGGGATCCAAAGTTTTTAGGTAATTTTAACATAATTTGGAGGGAGGTCCAAAAAACTAAGAATGACAATTGATATCAAAAAGGTGAAATGTAGGTTGGCCTCTGAAATTCTGCCCTGTCATCCCTGAGACTGGAATAAGAGACACAGGCAGAGCCAGCTGCAAAGTTTATAAGAAACTACTTTTTTCTAGAACAAGCTGTGAAGTATCATAAAACATACTTCTTTGAGTGATTACTGCTGTTTTACTGAGGGATTTTGTGCTCTAAAATCATGAACTATCAGACACTTTACTATTTGGAATTATAACAATATAAGATGAATATTCTCATAAGCCTGGAGGATCTAAGTCTGGCACAAGCCTCACATTGACCTTCACTTTGTAGGTTCCTAGGACACAGGACCCTGGGCCCACCTTGCCAGCCAGATCTGATGCCTTTGCACACAACCCCCTAGTGCTGAGTTTAAAAAAAAAAAGACTGGGGCCTCCGTGGTGGCGCAGCGGTTGGGCGCTGCGCTGTGGGCTGTGGAGCGGTCGACAGCGCACGATGCGGGTTCGACGCCCAGCCCTGGAGAGTCCCACATGGTGACATGGCGCAGCAGACCTCTCCTGCCTGCCCGCTGCTCCCCTCAGCAGTGTATTTCTGATCTGCCTGTTCTGCTCCCCACTCTGTCTCTGGTGAACTCTCTCGCCGCCCCACACCTCTGGCCTGTACCCCAGCTTGTATGTATAAATGAATAGATGTTTGGGGGAAAAAAAAAAGACTTCATTTGAATTCCTCCTAAACTCTCCTCTCCTACAAGTCCCACAAGAACAGCACAGGCTCCTTGTTTGGGGCTCCCCTGCGGGGACCTGGCTGCCTGGAGTCTAACGCTGGTTGACCTCCCCTGTCCATGGGTTTGTTCTGGTGCCCCTGGGCAGACTGGGTTAAATCAGGATGAACTCTGATTCCGATCAGTAACTACTGTTCAGCCACAGACAACTGAACTAATTCATGCCCCATGCATCTATTAAGACCTGCCTCTCCCATAAACTTTACTTTGATGGAATTATCAATCAAAATGTGTCCTTTATTTGTTGTTTTAAACAACCATGTGCTACAAATTGCTGAAGTGAGAATTCGATCTAGAAGAATTTTTAGTGGGATTTTTTCAATTTTAAAGAAATTGATTAAAAAATTCATAGGCTATTTTGCTGCAGACATTTAATCGGGCAGGTGGCAAAATATTTTCAAGCATAAAAAACATTAAATTTGAACAAGTTTCTGTGGTGAAAGTAGAGTAGAAATACAAATTCAAAGAGAAAAAGGAAATGGGGTAAGTTTTGACTACTGAAAAGAGCTGATGGATGGGCTTACAAGCAAATGAAGTGGGGAGCAAACATCTGTCACTTCATATATATATATATATATATGGATATATTTATTTATTTAAGATTTATTTTTATTTACTTATGCATACAAGAACTGGGGTGTAGGCCACAGGTGCGGGCGGTGAGAGGATTCACCAGAGACAGAGTGGGGAGCAGAACAGGCAGATCTACTGAAATACACTGCAGAGGGGAACAGTGGGTGAGGCAGGAGAGGTCTGCTGCGCCATGTGGGAAGCTCCCTGACCTGATGGAACTCTTACAGCAGCAGTTGGTGATAGCTTGATAGTGCTGAGACTTTAACCCTTGCACCACCAGGGAGGCCCTTGAGTGGATATATTTAAAACAACAATGGGAGTTTGACATTTAGAAGTCAGTATTTTCTTTCCAATACACTTGGAATCATATCTTTTTCAACTACTGTGGTGGGGATAAAAGTTAATGCCAAATAAAAAAAATGTGAAAGGAATGCATAAATAGAAATGTTTGAAGACCCCTGTTCTATGTGTGTGGGGGGGGGGAACCACGTTCCCCACCTCCACTTACACGCAGCCGCTGCGAACTAGCTTGGAAATGAGGGCAGAGCTGAGCGGCCAGGTGCAGCTACGTAACAAGGAAGGTGGGACGGCTCACAAGAAAGAGAAGGGCCTTTGCTTCCCCTGCTTTGGACTTGCGCCAGGGACCTGGGGAACTTGGAGATGAGTGTGAGAGAGACATGCAGAGACACTTGGAAGAGATACATGGGGAGTCATTATCCTGATTTCTGTTTTTGCATCTCTCCTTTTTGTCCCCAACTTGCCTGGCTACTCTCGCCCCTTTCTTACTCTTCCCTTCCAGAAGGTGCCTTCGACTTGCAAAAAGCTTTCGGGACCTGTCAGCCCCACTTTGGGGCAGCCCTGCTTAGCAGGGCATTTACCCACAAGGGGACGGGTAATTTTCAGTTTTACTAGGAATATCCTTTCTTCTCTTCTCTCACTAATTAAAGATATTTCACACTAAGTGTATACTTCCTTTGTCTTTATGCTGAGGAGGTAGGACCCTATTTAGAGTGTGCCATCTTTTGGGTTTGGGATCTTTGGGTGCCCCCTCGTCGTCACCCACTAACATGAGCACCCTCACATGCTTTGGCCCCTCCAGTGGAGATAACCACATTCTGTTTGAGACTATGTTCATGCCATTTCCATCGGTCAATGTAATTATCCAATTTAATTTACAATGATGTCATAAACTGCAAATACATAACTGTTAAAAGAGGGCTATTTCTAGGAAAATTAGCTGAATGCTCTAGAAAGACACAGTGAGTCACTGAGTTTGGATATATTAGGTGTAGGTGGAAAAACCAGATGCCTTTTAAGTTTCTTTTTATAAGTTCTTGCTCCAGTTAAAAAAGAAAACTAGGAAAATATCAAAACCAGAAGTTGTAATCCAGTGTTTTCCAAGATTTCCTGATGATAAGAACCACCTGGGTCACTTGTGAAATCTACAAATAAACATACCTCTTGCCCTGGGAATTCTGACTTCAGAAGTCTAGACTGGGGCCTGAAGATCTCATTTTCTTAGTTGTCTGTTTTGATTTCTAAAATAAGGGCTGTGTGATTTTATAAATCGGGAAATTTGACAACTCCAGGAACTCTGAGTCAAACAAAGTAAACAGAAGGTGAGTTCCAGTCAGCAGATGCCTACTCGAAGGGCTCTATATGAAAAACTAAAACCAAAACAGAGAATGTACATTTCTGCTACAAATGAAAATAAAAGAGTTCAGGACACATGTAATACAGGTACCTATTTTATTATCTTTGCTTTCAATGATTTTATGATTGACAGACCAATGAGGGAGCCAGCCACCTACCTTTGACAGGCCAGGTAGGGAGAGCACCGGGCCACCCTAGCAAATGAGGACAACTGTCACTTAAAAGAAGTTATTTCTTCACATCCATGGTGAGTAGAGACATAATGAAGATTTCTAGCTAAGAATTCCCTAGACTTCTAAACTCCACTTGAGTGGAGCTTTCTCTAGGGGCTCTTCCTTCCTCACACAAGGAACTTTTACCTTTCTGGACCCTCTAAATCAGAATTGGGGCAAAGAATCTAAACTTGTGCGACGTCTAAGGAGCCTTGTGAGATGTAAGTTTAAAATACAGCCAGCATTCCTGTTACCTTTTTAGGATATAAAGATGATCAGGTTACAAGTAGCAGGAATAATTAATCAAATTTTTTGTTTTCTCAATAACTAGAGCAAGGGCTAGCAAACTTTCCTGTAAAGAGTCAGGGAATAAATATTTTAGGCTTTTGCAGGCCAGATGGTCTCTGTTGCAAATACTCCTCTCTGTTGTGCAAAAGCAGCCGTAGACAAAACATAAACACTGGAATACCCAGCTCATGGCTGAGCGCCCATCCAACTTTATTTACAAATACAGATGGTCGGTGGGTTCCGCCTACGGGAAGTAGTTTGCTGACCCCTGCACTAGATAAGAGTACAGTTCAGTCAAGATCTGTTCTGCCTGAGACGTACGAGAAACAGCCATTGTTAAGCCATGTGTGGCAGAGAAGCCACCCCATGGCTTCAGGCTGGGTTTCCCCGCTTGTAAAACTGTCTAGAAGATGAGCACCACTCTCTCCGAAGGGTCAGCTCTGATGACTCCTAGGGAAAAGCATTGCTGGCTTTGCTGGTCAGAAAAAGTCCCCTATGCATTGATCGCTCAGCATCCTGACCCCCGAAGCAGCCCGTTCCTGCAGTGGGCACTGGCCGATGAGTAGCCTGTCCATGGCTCAGAGCTCCTGGCTGGCAAGTCGTCTGTCTGTCTGGCCAGGGACCACAGGCTTTCAGGACGTGAGGCTGAAAAGCTGTGTTTGAAACAGTAGCAGCTGACGCTGGTTCCTGGCTTCAGGGGCTCCGCGTAGGTGATGACAGACATTACATGCCTCGAATCTCTTCTTGACTTAACAGGAAAAACCACCCAGTTTAACTTCCTTTTGCACGCTCAGCCAGACGCCACTGGTGCAGCTCCTGCCGCGCAGCGCTGGGCATGAGAGGAGGGGCGCGCGCCTGCTCCTGAGTTGTGGAAACACTCGCGTTTTTCTTTTCTTCTTTTTCCCTATGTGCATTTTTCAAATTTGTTTACCATGACAAATTGTTTTAATTGTTCATACTCATTAGAGATAAGTTGGTGACATACATACTGAGGAGTGAAACTGCTGGTTTGTAAGTTAACTCTATACTGAACCATCTGAGGATTGCAGGCTGCTTTCAAAAGCAGCTGCACCATTGCTCTTCTTCCAGCAATGCATAGGGGTCCAATTTCTATACCAACACTTGTTATTGTCTGTTGTTCTTTTATTATTACAGCCATGCTAGTGGTTGTGAAATGGCATTTTGTGTGGTCTGATTTGCATTTCCTTAGTGATTAATGATGAAAATGTATTCCATGTGCTTATATTATAATGTACATACACTTGGAGAAATGTCTACTTGAGTGTTTGGCACATTTTTAAATTGGGTTGTCTTTTTATTATTGAGTTATGAAAATTCTTTACAGATTCTGGATACACGTTCCTTATCAAATATTAGACTTGCAAATATTTTCTGTTACTCTGTGTGTTGTCTTTGACCTTGTCGGTGGTCTCCACTTAAGTGCAAAAGTTTTACATTTTGATGAATTCCAACCTCCTATTTGTTTTTCTATTACTTGTGCCTTTCATACAGGAGTTATAATTTACTAATAAAATTTGCACTTATAATTTACTCACTTAAGATGTAATATAGTTAGTAATAAGTTACTAAACTAATTTGGATTAGTTTCATGCAGGACTAATCCAAAGTCACAAAGATTTACTCTGATAGTATAAAAATCATGTCATTTTAGCTCTTACATTTAGGTCTAAGAACCATTTTGTGTTCATTTTTGTAGAGGATGTAATGATCAGCTTCACTCTTTTACATGTGCCACCCAGCTGTCTCAGCGCCGCTGCTGAAAAGATTGTTCTTTCCCTCACTGGGTCATCTTCGTGTCCTTTTCAAATATCAACTGACCATAAATGTGAGGGTTTATTTCTGGAATTTAAATTTTACTCTAATAACCTACATATGCATACTTGTGACAGTTCCACACTATTAAAATTACTGTAACTTTGCAGTAAGTTTTGAAATTGAAAAGTGTTAAGTTTTCCACTCCATCCCTCTTTTTATTTTGTCCATTCATTTTCGTATGAATTTTAGTGGTGCCTTGTCGATTTCAACGAAGAAGCCAGTTGCAGTTGTGATAGCACCTGATCTGCAAGTCAGCCTGGGGACTGTTGCCACCTTAATATCATTAAGTTGTCAGCCCATGCACATCTGATGTCCTTCCATACATTTAGGTCTTCTTTATTTCTTTCAACAATGTTCTGTAGTTTTCAGAGTATAAGTTTTGCAGAGGAGGCAAATTTTTAAAAGGATGTTTTCCTAGTCCCCACCGACCGTTGACACAACTCGGACAAGAGCCAGTGGGCTCAGCTGAAGAGGATCCTTGTTAAATGCTTCTGCACAGTCTGTGCCACACTTTTAGCCCAGTAAAGACTCAGAGCCGCGCTCCTCACCTGGCTGCTCTAGGAGCCACCTAGGAAGCTTCTGAGCATCATGAGGTCCAGGCCTCACACTGAGAACTTGCCGTGAGGAAGTTCTGCCTGGGGATCTCTGGGCTTAGGAAGCAAAGTCTATGGAATCAAAGAAAAGCTTTCAAAATCTAAAACACCAAAAAGTCTGATGGCCAATCTTCTGTAAAAAGCCATCTTAGTCTCAAGTTAATGATATCATGTTCTACCACAAATGCAACTACAGACCAAATAAAAAACCCCAGAGAATCTGTCTTTTTTTCAACTAGCAGAGTAGGTAAATGTGTCTGATGAGCAGGTCAAACCTACTCACCACCTTTCATCTCCCATCTTAATGAACCCAGTACCTGAATCTGTTCGTGGCTGGGGTCATTTCCAAGTTAAATTCCGCCACTGGGACTCCTCTGGCTGACACTTGGGGGGCAAACATGGCAGCAGGATAAACTACAGAGGAAGTGCCCACCTACAAAGCAAACAAACAGAAAGGGACAAATGACCGCACTATCAGGAGAAGAAATATTTTTTCAGAAAAACTAACATAAACTCAGGCAGGTGTGTGGTTGCAGGTGTGAGGTAAGCTAAGCTGGATGGGAATGATGGGGAGTGTGGAAAGGACAATTGGGACGCGAGGGACACACTCTGGCTGACCACAGAATTCAGGAAGGACCTGTTAATGCAAAGGAGAGTTGTGCAAATGGAGAAATGGGCAAAGAAATGACTCAATCATCACCCTCTGCAGGGGTTCATTCTATTTTTGTTTCTGTTCTTTGAAGTGACGCAAATAATCCATGTTCTTCTTTTTAAAGTGAGACGATCCAAAAAAAAAAAAAAGTATGTCATTCATAATCCTGCTACTCTGAGAGAACCACAGTTCGCATTAGGGTGTATATTCTTTCAGGCATTTTTATGAGTCTATGTTTACAAACATTCTTTTTCACACTGGGAAGACAAGAATATGCTTCACAAACCATGTTTTCTCACTTGACCATCGGTGATGAATGTCAGCACTGCAGTGACTCTACAAGTGCTGGCTGAGTGAATACGCGCCCCTGAGAAAGGGCCACTGCTTCTAAAAACATGCTAAGGAAATTTTGAAATATGCCTGCCATTTGTCCAATTAGTTCCCCTTCCAGGAAATTTGTCCTAAGGGAATAATTTGAAGAGCATGCTAAGACTTGTGTCTGCGACTATGTGTCACCATCGCATCATTTAAAATATCAAACATAAAACAGCCTTAGAGATCAACAATAGAGGGTTGGTTAACTATATCATTTGTTACATGTTCACCAAAACACCAGGCCGTCAATTAAAAGATGATGCAGATTTGGATGTACTACATGGAATATGCTAAGTGAGCTGCTATATGTGAAAGTAGTCAAATAAAACAAACAGAACATGTAGTTTATGAGCCCATTTGACCTTTAATCAACATGTGAACATGTGCACCAGGAAAAGTCTAGACCAGGAGTGGACAAACTTTTCCTGTAAAGGACGAGACAATAAGTATTTTACACTTTGCAGACCATATGGTCACACACACTCAACTCTGCCATTACAGTGTGGGTACAGATGACTCAGCACGTGGAAGGATGGATGGGGGTGTGCTCCGTAACTTTATTGGCAACAACAGGTGGCCCACAGGCATTTTACTCACTTGAGATCTAGAAGGAAATGCACCAACATGCTAACAATAATTATTTCTGGACGGTGGGATTATTGGTGATTTCTAATTTCCTCTTTATAATTTCATTCTTTTTTATATTTTCTCAAATTTAACTATGACATGAATTCTTTGAAAAATCAGAACCTTCTCCAAAGAAGAAATGCAAAGGCCAACAGGCATGTGAAAAATGTTCAACATCACTAGTTATCAGGGAAATGCAAATCAAAAACACAATGAGATACCACCTCACTCCAGTAAGAATGGCCCACAGTGAAAAAAACAGAAACAACAGGGGCCTCCTTGGTGCAGAAGTTACGCGCTGCCCTGCGGACCTCTCGGCAGCAGCGAAGCGAGTTTGACGCCTGGCTGGGGAGATTCCCACATGGCGCTGCAGACCTTGCCCGCTGCTCCCCTCAGCAGTTTATTTCCGTCGATCTGCCTGTTCTGCTCCCTGTTCTGTCTCTGGTGAACCCTCTCACCACCCCACGTCTCTGGCCTGTACCCCAGCTTGTATGCATAAATGAATCTTAAAAAAAAAAGAAAAGAAAAAAACAGAAACAACAAATCCTAGAGGGATGTGGAGAGAAAGGAACCCTCTTACACTGCTTGGTAGGAATGTAAACTGGTCTAGCCACTCTGGAAAGCTGTGTCAAGGTTCCTCAGAAGGACACAAAAACACTAATTTGAAAGAAATCCTGCTTCCCTATGTTTATTGCAGCATTATTTACAATAGCCAAGATATGGCAACAACCCAAATACCTCAAAATAGGAGAATGGATCAGAGTTGTGGAATATTACTCAGCAATCAAAAAAGACAAGCTCATGCCATTTGCGGCAACACAGATGGAGCTGGAAGGGATTATCTAGCCAAAATTAGACAGAAGAAAAAATATAAATACCGATGGTCTCAGTTACATGTAGAATAGAGAGAAACCAAACAAAAGATCAAGAAAAAGTCAAAACTAGTAAGCTGACCGTGGAACAGAGGCATATAGCATAGGAGGAGTTGGGGGGTTGGGGATGGGGCAAAACAGGGAAGGGATGGGCCTCCCTGGTGGCGCAGCGGTTAAGCGCTGCGCTGTGGAGCTATCAGCAGCAGCAATGCGGGTTCGACGCCCGGCCGGGGAGAATCCCACATGGCGCAGCAGACCTCTCCTGCCTCGCCCGCTGCTCCCCTCAGCAGTGTATTTCTGACCTGCCTGTTCTGCTACCCGCTCTGGCTCTGGTGAACCCTCTCACCGCCCCACACCTCTGGCCTGTACCCCAGCTTATATGTATAAATAAATAAATTTAAAAAAAAAACAAAAACAGGGAAGGGATGAACACAGGGGAATATGGTGGTGGTTCATGGGTGATATGGTGGCAGGAGAACTATGGGGACTACAACGATGTAAGAAAAAATTTAATTAATGAAAAAAATCAGAACCACTTTTCATTATTTTTTGTGGGGGTGGGGGTGGAGGCTTTGAGAACACAAGGCATGGGCTGGCAGGGTTTTATATGTTAAGATTAATTCACTGGTTTGAGTCTTTCTATAGGACACCACAAGCCCTCCTAGTGGAAGAGAGGGAGGGAGGGAGGAAGGAAAGAGCAGAGGGGAGGGGAGAGGACGGCGGAAGGGCGGGGAAAAGGAAAGAAGGAAAATGGGGAAGGGAGGAGGCAGGCAAGAAACCACAATCCACCCCAGTGCTAGCGTTTCAAAAATCCTGAGTGTGGGGGCAGAGAGAGACCTACCACCAGGCACAAGTCACAGAGGGCCAGCTCTCTGTCAGCCGCCTCCAGAACATCAGGATCTAGATTTTCTCCGAACCATACTACATGAGGTCGCAGCAGGCCCCCGCAGCCTGCCTCTTCACACCTGGAAGAACAGTATCCGTCATCTGTAACCCAACCCGGAGCCCACCCTGCCAGGTCTTGCAGGTGGGTCAGAGAAGGCCCAGGCTGCTCCGAACCCAGTCTGGGCAGACAGGTCACCTCTGACCCCTCTTCTCCTGTGTCTTTTCCCTCCCAGCCCACTGGAGCTTGTCCTAAAGAGGAAGCCCTACTTTTACTGTCCTTCTAACAGTTTTTATTTTGACTGGATAACACTGGGTTGATTTGTTAACAAACGTGTTTCAGCCAAGCGTGACTTTCTCTTTCTAAACAACTTTCCCTTTCCCAGTCGCTCCTTATGCTTACAGGCAGGATTGTGCTCAGTTCCCAGACCTGGGTACTAGACCTGGATTTGCCTTAAACCCCAATATCCCCTAATTTCATTAATTCATTCTCTTAATTTCCTCTCAGATTGTCCAGGGCCAATTACTAAAAATGTGCCAGCTTTCATTCTGCTACCTCTGAATCTTTTACACACCTTCTAAAATAATCTCCCCAAGCAATTTCATTGTATTAACCTCTATTTAGGGACCTCTATTCTTTCACATCAGAATTTCAGAAAACCCTTAAGAAAAATGAAAAGTTCTGTGGTCGAATAGACCAGTGAAATAGTAACACAACAACTTTTTACAGAGTACCAATGTACTTTAGCATATTAACTGCTCTGAGAAGTCCTGCAGCAAACATGCTTTAAATTAATTTAATTTAGAGTACCCATGTTTATTTGAGAATGTAACATCTTTTTTCAAAGTAATGCCCATCTATATCACATGGAACTAGTGCTCTATGAAACACTTTTGAAAATAGGGCTATAATATCTGGCTTTGAAAAAGTGATGCAAAAATCTTTCTAATATATCTTTTTTAATCTACAAAAGTTCTATCTGGTCCTGTAATTTCATCTTTGCAAGATCTTTTACTGTCCTCATAGCCCTGGATTAATAACACTGAAGACTAGGAGGAATACAAAATGACAGCAACCTTCCTGGTCAGTTACAGAGTGTGAGTTTCTGTGCTTTATACACGCTGGTTAAGCACCTTAGCACAACTTCAGAGCCCTTCCTGACCACAAATGATCCCACCAGAACACAAGCCCAAATGGGACTGGAGAGAAGCAGGTCCCTCAACCCAGTTTGCCCTTGGGCCTCTTGGTCAGGGGTGCTTTTTGCATTTGCAAATTTATTAAGCGGCATCTCACCAAATAATTTAGATTTTGATTCCTAATTTTCTTTTTTTGCAAACCTGGAACACCAAATACAGATCAAAGTTTTTTACTCACCGGGGAAGTTTCTCAACTGGAATTCCAGCATCTTGAGCTTCAGGTTCTGGAGCACTGAAGTAAATAACATTAGAAAAGAAAGAAAGTTATCGATGCAATTAGAACACCAAAAAACCACATAACCCAATAAACTTGCATATTTTCCTGGCAGAATAAAGTACAAAACTCCTTATGAATGTTGGAAAATTCATTAAGACTTAAAGAAAAAATCAAAATTATTCATAATCCTGCCATTCCTAGTAATCACTATTAACTCTTCATTGTACTTCCTTTTTATCTATATGAGCCTGGGGTATTTGTGTGTGTGTAAATACAAAGATACAAAGTTGGGATCATATTGCATAAAGTTAGATCCTGTGGTTTTAAACTAACACCGTAAATTGTGAGCAAGAATGTCTTTTATCACATGGTTGTACAAAATCTAGTCTTATTTCTTATAAATGCCCATGGGAATCTTACATTAATGTCTTATTTCCTCACAATCTATATTCAACTTAAAAGAGAAAACAATATGTACTTATTCTGTAGTGCTGTGTAATTACCCCTTTCCTGCTAAAGCTGGACAAATTGGACTCTTGTAATTCTCAGCCACAGCTCCACAAGAGGTACATCGAGTTTTGAATAAGCTACCTGAAAAACACAAGTTAAGCGAGACCAGAATTTAGCATGGTAAGAATAATCATCTTCATGTCTAAAAAGCACAAAATAATTTAGCTTTAATATGTTCTCTTTAGCAAATGTGCCACCCCCAGTATGGCTAAAAGCATACTTATAATCCAGAGAGACATCACTACACGACCCTCTCCACGTACGCTACAACCTGTTACCTGTCTAAGGAACTCTCAGATTACCTTGGGGGTGGGGGGAACGGTCTTCAGGGGGAACTGAAGTGGTCAGTGAGTAAAAGAAGCCAACCTAAACCGAGGGCTTGATTTACCAGGTAGGTGATTGATAAAGGTTCAATAGCTTGTGATGCTTACATCTAAATTTACAGTCTCAATTTTCACTTAATACAGCTTGAATCTTTCATCTAAAAGCAGCTCAACGAATAAGCAATCAACAGATAAATGAAGATAATTGTTAAAACTAGCAACCACGTCCTGGGCTAACCAGTAATGACTACAGCTCACGCCACCTGCCTGGCGCTGTGCCAGCTCACACGCTCCACAGCAGCTGCACACGCCATCCTGTCCAGCACGCCTGCTTTGGGAAGCCATCTCTCCCCCAGCCCATGCCAACCCAATGGAGCTGTCAATCACATTCCAAAACACAGGTCTGGGCACATGTTCTAGAATGGTCTAGTCAATGCACTCTATCCCTCTAGAAGTATGTTGTCAAAAGGGAGGTATGTGACCTAATAAGTAAGGCCATCCAGAGATTTCATTTTCTGAGGAAGGAGATAAATTGAGCCTAGAGCTTCCAAATGCTACCTTCACCTGGAGGCAGACCCAGAGGGAGAAGTGAGGTTCACACAGAATGGACAGAGCTGAGAGGAGAAAGGCAGGTGCCTGCTGAGGACATCCGCTCTGGTCCAGGGCTCCTCAGTCTCCTGAGTTAATGTATCTGTTCTGTCAGTTTCAGTATGTCATTTCCCCCATCTTAACATCTCTGAAATTCTCTTGTGTCCTACAATTGTTGCTGGCTGGGTGATGAATGTTACGAGGTGTCAAGCTTCACTAGCACCCCTTGAAGGGTAACACAAATGACCCAAACATGTGGTGACTTGCTTGGTATTCTTAGCAGCCTGATGGGACAAAGGGTATTTCAGCTTCCACACTGCTGACCACTGACAGGTCCTCTGAGGAAAGAAACAAGTCCCAGTCATTCCAACGCCTTCCACTGATACCTTCTGTAAGATCAAGAAAGGCCAAAATCTGACTTGTAGAATCTAAGTCAGAGCTTGCAAGGGAATCCCAGAGATAACAGGGGGCACTCTTTTAGGACATGTAGGGTCATCAGACCCCTTGAAGACACAGAGGCTGAAATTGTGTGTGAAAAACAGGAGTTCATCCAGGAGTTCAGATGAGCTGGCTGGTGAGAAATACCTTCCCTGCTTGATTTCCCTCAGGTGAAATCCACTAGAGTGAGACTGTTTCTAAAAATCTGTAATTAAGTTTTTAACGAGCCTTTTCTATAAAAATACAATTACAAGTCTAAGGGATAATAAAACATCATAGTTTAGGCAGACTTTTTCTTTCCAAGTGTCGCATTAAAAACATGATGCTTCTTAGAATGGATGGCATCTTCACTTTGATAAAAGGAGGTAAGTTCTTTTTTTTTAAACCTAATTAAAAGAGAGTTCTCATCACCTGCAACCAAAAAAAGTCCCAATATGGTTATATCACCTAATTATTTATTTATTTATTTATTTATTTAAGATTTATTTATTTATGCATACAAGCTGGGGTACAGGCCAGAGGCGTGGGGCAGCGAGAGGGTTCACCAGAGACCGAGCGGGGAGCAGAACAGGCAGATCAACGGAAACACACTGCTGAGGGGAGCAGCGGGCGAGGCAGAAGAGGTCTGCCGCGCCATGTGGGATTCTCCCCGGCCAGGCGTCGAACTCGCGCCGCTGCTGCCAACAGCTCCACAGCACAGCACTTAACCGCTGCGCCACCAGGGAGGCCCCTATATCACCTAATTTAATCCTTAAGACAACTCTAAAAGGTAAGGATAAGCTCCGTTTTATACATCTATACAATGCAAATGACAGTCCATCCTGACACTGGACAGAAAGGAGAAGAGTGCCGAGGAAAGCAGCCAGAACCAGCAGGGGAAGGTGCCCCAGACATGTGTCAGTGCTGCAGGGGACTGACCATTCCTGAGACACAAAAGAGATGGGCTCCAAGCAAACAGTGCCCGACTTTCCTTACCAGGGTGACCACAAGCCGCGGCAGACACTTCACTGTACACACAGAATAGCAACATCCCCCACAGGGTCACCGATGGAAATCCCATCACTAGAAATGCATTCCTTGGGGCTGAAGTTGTAGACTCTTGAATGCAAATGCCAGTGGGAAGAAATGTGCAGGGGGACGAAGGGAAAGTAAATGCGACAGCTTCCTAAGCTGGATCCTGCTAAAGCCACACAGCTGATTGACCCAAAGCCCCCCCTCCCTTCTGCTCTGCTAGGCAGCTGACCCGCAGCACGACGCTCCTCCCCAAGGAGATGCACAGATATTTCCAGTATCATGTGCACCTTGTCAAAAATGCAGATTTTGATTCAGTGGGTCCAGGTAGGAAATTACAGGACATGTGTCTTAAACTCTGATGGTCCCTTACCATGGATTTCCAGAAGGTTCTTGGTGCCAGCCTTGCGGTGCAGCTCGTCAATGTTCTGGGTGATGACCATGACCCGCCGGCCCTGCTTGTGTAGCCGAGCCTCGCACTCGGCGATGGCGAGGTGCCCAGGATTGGGGTCCTTGCTCTGCATGACCTCCCGCCGGTAGTGGTAGAACTCCCACACCTGGGACGGGTTCCGTGCAAAGGCATGAGGAGTGGCCAGGTCCTGGGGTGAGAGAGGAGATGGGGTCAGGGGGGACAGAAGTGCAACGCTCAGGAACACAGGCAGCCCACGGACCGTGGGTTCATGTCTGTTACAGGTTCACACAGTATGGCAGACACAGGACGGGCCTGGGACCAGCCTGTGTCCCAATCCTGGGACTTGTCAGGGGTCTTGGGAGAAAGTGGTTTAAATGTCCCCAATTTTAAGACAAGGCTAATGCAACCTGCCCCAATGCCTAACTTACATGAAATGAAGTAATAATGCAGAAAATTTACTTAGGCTGAATAAACTTTTTCACGGAGCCTCAAATAAATGAAGTCAATCTCACTTAGCCAGAAAAAAGTGAAATGCAAAATATCCAACTGAGATACAGTGGTCATAGGCCAGACACTCAGTTTTTAGAACTAGAATTACAGCCACATACACTACACATATAAAACACAGTACATCTATATTAACAGAATATGTTAAAATAAATATTTCTCTTCTAAGAGAGACAAATCTCCTTAACGATGAAGAGAGCAGTGACTGGCTGGGGCTGGAAGCTGACAAAAAAAGAGTGCAGTGGAAGGCTTGCCGATGTGTGGATTTGGAGGGGGCATTCCATAGCTGTATACATCTGTCCAAACTCTCCAACACACACACACACACACACACACACACTCTCACACTCACACAGTGTGCTATGTGCATCTGCTTCTATGCAAGTTCTGCTTCACAGTGCTCATTTCTTTTTAAAGATTTATTTATTTATGCATACAAGCTGGGGTATGGACCAGAGGTGTGAGGCGGCGAGAGGGTTCACCAGAGACAGAGCGGGGAGCAGAACAGGCAGATTGATGAAAACATACTGCTGAGGGGAGCAGGGGGCAAGACAGCAGAGGTCTGCCGCGCCATGTGGGAATCTCCCCGGCCGGGCATCGAACTCGCGTCGCTACTGCCGACAGTTCCACAGTGCAGTGCCTAACTGCTGCACCACCAGGGAGGCCCTCCTAGCACTCATTTTTAAAAGAAGCGTGGCTTCTCTATCTGGCACAAGCTGCACGAGCTCAGAGACCGAGTATCCTCCCCACACTGAGACATTTTACCTCACCCTTCTGCCTGGTAGCAACATCAGCCTTCCTTTGGGGAGTGGATCATACTTCTGAGGGCTATCCCACTGACTCTGCACTTCCTTCTCTCCTGCTCCTGTTCCACCTGGGACACAGTGTCCTGGAGCAGCTGACAGGCATATGAACCTGGATCTTCGTGTTCGCAGAACACAGCTGGAGCTGAACACATCCCATGTGGCGCGTTACAAACACAGGACGTCTCTGTTCCCCCGTCACTCTGAGTCACTGATGCTACTGACCCTCTGGAGTAGTTCCTCCTGGCTCCCTCAGGGCCCTCACCCTGCTTCTCCAATTCAGGGACTGCTCTCTGCTCTCCTCTTTCCTGGGGGACTCTAGCAGCCTCTTCTTTATCCCCTCTTTCACCTCCATGGGGACAATGCCCACATCAACATCCCTGGCCCTCACCTCCAGCTCAGCAGAAAGGTGAGCGAACATCCTGAGCCTGTGGCAGCCTGAGACATTTAACGGGGAAAGTTAGGCTAGCTCACTAACCCTTCACTCAACAGGAATGAATGAATCTGGATGACCATCCTCATTCAACAGACAAAAGTCTTCAGCCCTGACACGTGGCACAGTTCTGGGAGCTGGGGAGAGACCAATGAACAAAAGAGACAAAATTCCCTGCCCCCTCCGAAACTAGTGATATCCCAGGCTGGGAGGGAAGGGACTGAAAAGCACTGTGAGGGAATATTCTAGGGCATAGAAAAGTTCCACATGGTGATGGTGTGGTGGCCGTGCCTCTACTGCTATCTGTGGGAGCTCACTGGATTGTAACTTAAAATTGGTGAAATTTTGTGCACATATTATACCTCAACAAAAACGGACAAAAGAGGGCCTCCCTGGTGGCGCAGCGGTTGAGCGCTGCGCTTTGGAGCTGTGGGCAGCACGGGATGCGAGTTCGACACCCGGCCGGGGAGAATCCCACATGGCGTGGCAGACCTCTCCTGCCTTGCCCGCTGCTCCCCTCGGCAGTGTATTTCTGATCTGCCTGTTCTGCTCCCCACTCTGTCTCTGGTGAACCCTCTCGCCGCCCCACGCCTCTGCCCTGTACCCAGCTTGTATGTATAAATAAATAAATCTTTAAAAAAAAAAAAAAAAACGGACAAAAGAAAGAGCTACATTCTTACAACTTATGCTCTGATGACCTTTAAATTTTGAACATCAAGCCCTATGCCTTCAATAATTCAACTTTGGTTTTACCACAAAAGTTCAGACTTTGGAAATGTACAGGACTTAATTTTAATATCCATAGAAACGTGAATGAATTATGCTAACCAAGGTTTTCTGATTCTACTTTCATTACTACAGGAAATCAGTTGTATCTGAATAGATACAGTCTCCTAGGTATCTAGAGAGTAAGGACAGGGGCTACTCAGCTCTTAGTCAGAGGACCTTACTGAGGTAAAGTGAAAAGACGAAAGGAGTCAGAGTTCATTCAAAACGTCCCCTCTGGGTTTCAGACATCAGCATAGGTTCCAAGTCAAACTTGGCTTCCTTCCAAAGAGCTTTTGAATGTTCTGGAAACATTACTAACCTGAGCTTGCCATTTTCGCCAATAACCTCCAGCTCCTCTGAAAGTCGGAACCCCACTTTCGGCACTAATGCCAGCCCCTGAAATGATGACTATGTGCTTTGCTTTTGCAAAAAACTTCCGAAAATCGGCCATATCTAAACAGAGAATAAAATCTATTATCAATCCAGAGTGCCATGTGAACATTTATATCCCAGATCAACTCTTTGTATTTTGAAATCGGACCTGGAATGAAATGATGGGATATGCAAATAAAAATCATTCCCATACCACGTAGACGCCAGCCCGAGGCCTACGTTTGAGTGTACATGTCGTAGCCTAGACACCCCATATTGTTTTGACAAGGTCACTTTATGGGTGGCGAACCTTCAAGGAAGTGTTCCCATAAGTCAGGATGCGATATTTCTTCTCACAAATAATTTAAGTATAATTTCAGGTAAGAACAATAATTAAGTTTCTCCACCATGCCTGCATGCACTAGCCTTTCTCATTAGATCCTGGCAGCGAGATGTCCTTCTGACAGTGAAGTGTCCTTGCCCGGTCAAGGGTTAATGTTTGAAACAAAGAACATTTAATCCCTTCTCCTATTTCCCTTCCTTGCCTCTGATTTCCTTAGATTATTTCCTCCAGAGATTAGCATAAAGATGTTTATTTTATTAAGGTCTTAGTTTCAGACAATAGGTATTGAGACAGCAGCCTCCACCCTAGACCTAGGGCAAAGGTTGAAGATTATGTCCTGTACCTTGCTGGAATTTACATCACACAACAGACATTTTTCCAAAGTTCCTTGATTCTCCTCAAAGTATGTAATTGATTATGCATCTGAATATCTGTAATCACCCTGCCATTGCCTGTAGTTAATTTTTCTTTATAGTTATGCTTTAAAAACCCTGTTCTCAAGAAATAAAGTGGAACGGCCTGATCACACTCTCTGGTGTGTGCTGTCTCTCACTCCCCACCCTCTTTCCCCCATGCAACTCGCAGCAGCCACCACCGCTTTCTCCACCACCCCGGGGAACCCAACCTCGGTGGAGCCGGCCTCCAACAGTACAGTTTCTAAAAAAGGAGAAGGGGCTTTGGGCACAAAGCACTGGCTGCTTTGAACCCCAGCTCCACCTCTGTTGGACTAGGGGGTCTCTGCAAATGAATGATCTATGCTCTCTCAGTTCCCTTGGCTGCCTGACGAGCACAGCCTTCTCTGGACAAGGCTCGCAGGAGAGCAAAGCAGCTGATAGGTGGGGCCGGGTCTTCCTGCATAAAAGTGCAAAGAAGCTTGTATGTGTGTGAGGGCTGAGCTGAGGTCCCCTGGACCCTAGAGTTTAACTCAATTCACCTTCCCTGTGGGGAGCTTTCTATTCTAGCTCCCCTTATCACTACTAAGGGTGAAGAAGATCCCTTCCCCTGTGACAAACACTTGCCCCCAAAGTGGACACGTGACCTTCTCCCTTACAGCTCCAGTAAGAGATTTTCCAACATCTTGTCACCAAAGACATCAGCCATCGCCACCAGAGAAGAAGGGAACTGAACAGAGAATGGCATGACAGTGGGTGATCTCCGTTGCAGATTGTGGATCGTTCTCTGGGATCCCAGGTTCTGTCCTGCACCTGCAGGCACCTTCCTGCCTGGTCTCAGACCAACAGGGGAGGCAGCCCCCATTCAGTAAGGGTTCACCAAGTCCCAGGCTCTGTGCCAGGCATTTTATAGAGATCACAAGAGGGTTTGTCCTCCTTCCAGGACAAGAATCAGGACTCTGACTTGGAACTGCCCTTGTTCCCTGAGTCTGCAGAGATTAGGCCAGAGCAGAGCAAGGGCTGAGACTAACACTCTTCTCTCCTAGGTAGTACTTTAAGGTACTACTTTAGGCAACTTCTAGGTACAAACAAAAAAGTCAACTCATATTTCGTTTTTGGAAAACAGGCATAATAATGTTAATGTGGTGCAAACTCTTCTTAAAAGACATTTCCTAACTGTCAAAGGAAAACACAACAGCATGTTTTGAAGCGCCAACCCAGATGCCCACTTTTGCCTGAGGTCAGCACACGCTTCCCGGTCCCACCACAACTGGGAGCAACCAGGGGTGGCCGCTGAGTGGAACTGCATTCTTCAGTTTCTTTTCTGTTCCTGAGGTTGCAAGAAGGGTTATTACCCCTGAGCAGACATGTAGTATTAGAAAAAGTATCTGAAAATTGAAAGGGAGGCAAAAAAAGTTGCGCTTGGCCTTTTAGAGCCATGTTGCAGCACTTTTAACAGGCCCACCAAGGGTCACTTATCATATAAATGTGGCAGACTCCACACAGATTTCCCCAAAAGTCCACCGTTCCTATTTGGGAGACTATCTTGTGGGTTTGGAAATGGTAAAAAAATTTTCATATAAATTAATGGTAATAGCATTCCCAGACTCCAAAAATGAGATACCAAATAGGAACATTCTACTTTTGGACAACAGATGAAACCTGAACTCATACAGACTGTGAGTCTACATGTTAACCTGTGGTTGCTGTCAGGCAGAGCTACAAATCCTTTTCTGCCCAGTAGAAAATTTACCCCCGTAAATTCCTGTCGGACAACCAGCAGCTTTCATTCCCTGCAGAGAGGTGAGGGCTTAAATTACAAATCGAATGTGAAAAGCTAAAATATTTATCCCAGGAGGAACAAGACACCTTAAATCGACTGTACTTGATTACTAACCATCTCTGACCTGTCTTGATCAGAAGAGAAGAGGTTGGGTTTCTTTCTCTAAAACCTCCCAACACCCACTTCAATACAGACATTCCACGTGTGGGGACTGTCAGGTACTGAGAGGAGATGGTGGCTAAGAAAGACCTACCTGAACTTGGACGACTCATTGTTAGGTGGATCTTGGTTCTTGCAGAAGTTGGAGACTTCAGTCCACAGAACAGCTGGGAAACAAATCGCCTTGGGACAGCCTGGAGAGGGCTCATCAGGTTTTCTTTGTAGTATTAAGTCTTCAGACGGACTTTAGAGAAACAATCAGAAAAATTTGTACTTCTAATATATATGTATATACATACATATGTATATCTGTATATATTATAATGAATGGCCTTAATAGGAACATTTGATAACAGATCTTGGAATTCTTTCTCTAAATGGGCTGTTTTTAATTTAATCTAATTATACCCGTAGGAGTCTAGTTCAATAAACAATGGCACTTTCACAATACACAACATGACTGCTTTAAAAAGAGTATCTGTATGATTCCACTTACACAACGTTCTGGAATAGACAAAACTATGGTGACAGTAAACATACTACTGGCTGCCAGCATGGGGAAGAGTGAACCCTGAGGGGCAGAAGGGGCAATGTGTGGGAGGGGGGCGTTATCTTGCATGTTGGTTGTGGTGGTTAACCTGTGTCTCTCAGCATCCGCAGAACTCTATTCTAAAAAAGGATTCATTCTGCTATATGTAAACTATAACTAAAAATAATAGATGCAGAGGGTCTCCTGCAAGATAAAGGAGTTCTGGAAACTGCAGACACAACAGTGTGAAGATAATTAACACTCCTGAACTGTGCACTTAGAATTGGTTAGATAGCAAACCAGATGTCAGGTGAATGTCACTATATTAAAAAAAAATGAACAAAGCCTAATTAAATGAGATTTGCTGATTGCTGCAGCATCACAAGCAGACGGCTTGCTGACTTCAGAAGTGAGTGCTGCTGTCAGGGAAGAGCATGTTCAGAGAGGCTAAAAAATGGTTGGAAGATGAGGCGCACTTGTCAGTGTAAATCAGATGACTTCTTCCCCCAAATCATACCAAAGTTAAGATTGAAATGTGGAAAAACCAAGAATGAAGATATTGTGATTTGATAGAGATCTCCAGAACATAATATGGAGAGGGAAAGTCAGATGGAAATAGTGTTTTGTAAGAGAAAGCAAAGTAGATATGAGTATATACCACAGAACATGTTTGCATTTGTTTTTAAAAAAATGAAAGAATTCACAAGAAATTAGTAAAAAGAATTGGAGATAGGAAAGGATCGAGGCTATGAGGAGCCGAAAGTGGAAGCCGCATTTCCATCATGTGTGTCTGTTGTTTGTGGGCTCAAGCCCAAAGCCAGGAACACACCTGAGGCTGGGCAGGCCTGGGGTGCTCAGCACCAGTGTAAAGGATTTCTTACAGGACCTGGGGTGTGGTGGGGAGGTGGGAGACAGTGGTGGTAGGGGGCTTTGTTCTGGATTGGATGCTGTTAGGAAAACAGGACACTCCAACTGAATGTTTTAATGAATGTTTTATCCAAAAGATTGAAAGAGGGGAGATGAGAGCTATGATTGGTCAGGAAGAAGCAGCAGCCCTCACGTTAGCCACGGAAGGAAAATAATTGTGGTTTTTCTTTTCTTTCTTTTTTTTTTTTTTGTGGTTTAAACAATGTTCTTGTTTTTGTCTGGCTTCAGACCTAATTATGGAGTTGTCTTATTATTGTGCTGATTCACTGTGCTCACATCATAGCCTTGTCTGATGTTGGTGTTCTGTAGAATTATAATTATGCTCAACAGGAAATCATGAAAGCCTATTGGATAGTCACAGCCCCCAAACTGGAAGCAAACCAAATGGCCATCAGTTTAAAAATGGTAAACAAGGCGTCCCTGGTGGCGCAGAGGTTGAGCGCTGCGCTGTGGAGCAGCCCGCAATTCGAGTTCAAGGAGTATCCCACATGGTGGGGCAGACCTCTCCTGCCTCGCCGGCTGCTCCCCTCAGCAGTGTATTTCCTTTTTTTTTTATTTTTTTATTTTCATACATACAAGCTGGGGTACAGGCCAGAGGCGTGGGGCGGTGAGAGGGTTCACCAGAGACAGAGCGGGAAGCAGAACAGGCAGATCAGAAGTACACTGCTGAGGGGAGCAGCGGGCGAGGCAGGAGAGGTCTGCCGCACCATGTGGGATTCTCCCTGGCCGGGCATCGAACTCGCGTCGCCGCTGCCGAGAGCTCCACAGCACAGCGCTTAACCACTGCGCCACCGGGGAGGCCCAGCAATGTATTTCTGATCTGCCTGTTCTGCTCCCTGCTCTGTCTCTGGTGGACCCTGTCGCCGCCCCATGCCTCTGGCCTGTACCCCAGCTTGTACGTATAAATAAATATATCTTAAAAAAAAAAAGGTAAAAAAATTGTGGTTCATCCATACAATAAAATACTGCTCAGCAATAACAAGAAATGCCAATATGCAAAGTGTATGACTTATTAGTTTTATGCAAGAACAACTTGACAGTGGAAAAACCTACCAGACAACCGACCAAAGTTAATTAACATAACCAGTAATACAAAGTAGTGACTTCATCTACCTACTGATATAAGAAAATGAGAAGAGCAAACCATCACTTGGGTAGTATTTTTCCCCAAAATGCATTAGCTCAAATTAGTTCCTGTTGAACATAATTGCACAGAATATCAACATCAGACAAGGCTATTACTGTGAGCAAACATAATAAAAATCTAAAAAGGGATATTAGTAGGGAAACTGGCACAATCTGAATGAAGCCTACAAATTAATTAATAGTACTGTATCAATATAAATGTCCTTGTTTAGGTCTTCCTACGCCAGTCAGCTAAAGGGTATATAGGAACCGTGTGTACTATTTTTGCAACATTTCTACAAACCTAAAATTATTTCAAAATAAAGTTGCTTTCTTAAAACAAACACACACACACACACACACACACACACCCCTATGCTAAGTAAAAGAAACCAGGCACAAAAGGTTCGAAACCATTTATCTGACACTCTAAGATGGCAGGCAATAAATTGTAGGTACAGAAATCATATCCTTGGTTTTCAGGGATCAGGGACAGGGAAACCAGGGGGGGTCAGGAAACTTTTTTAAAGCAATGGAAAATTCTGTCTTTATTTTGTAGTGGTTTTTCAAAACTCAAGACAATTGCATAATAAAAATGATGAATTTTACAGCATGTAAGTTGTATTTCAATAAACCTCACTTAAAAACAAGAAGCAAGTGTTTTGCCAAATTTCCATTGGAAACTCTGCTGTAATCAAAAAGGCTGGACAAGAAGCTTGGAACACTGAAAAAGAAAGGTTAAAGAAATGGTACACTGCTGGTTTTCTGGAACAACCTGGGAGCACCTCTGTCTGCTGGTAGTGATTTCTGCAGAAAAAGATTAAAAGTCAGAGTCCAAGGGCTCTAAAGCCCAAAAGAACCCCTACTTACTGGCTGGGGGTGAGGAGGTGGCAGAAGCCAAACAAAGCAACCTGGAGGGCCACTCTGGTGCACATCTGCACTCTGTAACAATGGGGATGCCCAACCTTCAAGAAAATCACCCCTCAGCCCAGGCTGTATCTGAGGCACAGGGGAAATGGGCAGGTATGATTTTCAACTAGTGTAAGCATGCTAAGCCTTTGGCAAACTTCAAGTTCTTTGGAAAAACTAATTATTTGGAATACCTCAGTAGGAGACAAGAAGTGCTACTTACTTGCTATGTTTTATTTAATTTTATTTTTGTTAGTTTTATCAGAGTTGCACAACTATCACTACAGGATGAACTGTTCCAAAATGTGGTGGAAATTATGATGAAATATGATAAAATGTTCTCAAATTAGATTGTGATTTTTTTAATTACAGGAAATTTTAAAAAGTTATGTATTTGTACAAATACAAAAATAAAGTATAAAGAACCATGTTTTCATTATCCAGCTTCAATAATTATCAACCATCAAATTTTCATTACCCGGCTTCAATAATTAGGGAAGTTTTCTTAGACCAGTTAAGGCTTTAAGATATTGTCACAGATGATGATTGTCAAACTAGCATTTTTTTTTCTGCGAAGAACTGGGGTGTAGGCCAGAGGTGGGGGACGGGGGTGGGGGGTGTGTGTGTGAGAGGATTCACGAGACAGAGTGGGGAGCAGAATTGGCAGATCCACTCAAGTACACTGCAGAGGGGAGCAGTGGGCGAGACATGAGAGGTCTGCTGTGCCATATGGGAAGCTCCCTGGCAGGGATGGAACTCAGTCAGGCTGCTTTGCTGCCAAAGGCGGGCCTTCATGGTGAAAGTGCTGAAACTTAACCCCTAGGTCACCAGAGGCCCCAAATTAGCATTTCTTGATGAAAATTAAGACTAAAGCTCCCAATTTTAAATACCTAACTTTTTTTTTTTGGAAACACAGTTGCAGTTTGTAAGTGAATTGTAATGTCAAATTAACATGCATATATTTTATAAAAACACACATGTACACAGACACTCATGGAATATAGACAATTACTTTCTAAGCACATGTATTTCTATGTCAAGCCTTCATGCAAGCTTTACATGTTTGTTTGAAGTAATGAATCAGAAAATCTTGGTCTCACAGGTTACAAAAATCACTACTGCCTGCTTTATTGGTCAGTACTTAACATGATTTTAAACGAATGTGGGAACAGTTTTGCTATATTTTCCGTCAATTTACAAGATGTTCTACAAATCTCTCAGTAAATGTGAAAACACGGTCCTGAACAAAGCCGCCTTAAATCTACTTCCCAGTTCCCTGTGAAAAAGGGGCACCTTATCAATTCTAAAAGATACAATACATGGTTATATCAGGAATTCGAGATAACAACAAAACCCATTACTTTAGAATACAATATACTTCAGTGTATTGAAAAGGAAATGCAGAAACTTTGACAAGTGTTCAACAAATACTTTTTGAACACCTAGGAGGTAAATAAAGGCACGGCGCCGGTGCCCAGCTGTCTAGCCAGGAAGACTCATTCGCTGTCCCCCGTCCACCACCTGCTCACAAGGTCACCAGCGACCTTGGTAAACCCAAGGTCGAGTCTCTCTACCCACTTGATCATGCCCAGCCTGATCCACTTCTGGAAACACGCTTCTCCTGCCTTCCAGACGCCATCCTTTCCATGTTTCCCTCCTACCTCAGATCTCCCTTCTCCCGGGGCTGCAGACCGCATACCCTCCCGGGTCCAGCCGACTCATAACGCACCCCGCCGGCCTGCGCTCCGGGACTTGGAGCGTGTCCCCACAAGGCCGGCGGCACCATCCGCGCCTGACCTCCCCCCTCCCACCGCCCGCAGACAGGCCGGCCCGCCATGCCGGACCCTCAAAGTACGTCAGTACCCGACCACCCTCGTGCCACGCCCGAACACGGCCCAGACGCCCCCGCCCCACGTCTGTCACCCGGCGGCTGCAGTGGCCAGTAACTACTTAAAAGGGACCGTCTGTTCGGGGTCCCCCCTCCCCAGCGGCCTGCAAGCCCAGCGGCTCCGGCCAGTTACGGTCCCGCCTCCTTTCCTGCCCGCTCCCTCGTCTGTCCCGCGCGCGTAGCGGCCAAGCCCCGGGAGCCTCCCGGTCTACGGGCAAAGCGAGGCCATCCCGCCCGCCAGCCCGCAGGGTCGCAGAGTCGCAGGCCCAGAACTCTGGGTACACCTGGGAGCAGCCGGGCCGCGCATGCGCGCCGTGAGCGAGCCGACACCGCCCCCTCCACCCCCCTACCCCCCCGGAGACCCGGGTCCGCACTGAGCTGAGTGAGCATGCCCGCGGGAGCGCTGGCTCGGCCGGGACCCCGGGCACATCGGACAAAGGCCGCAAAGACCCCGGCCCGCCGGAGCGGAGACGCACCTGCGGAGGCGGGAACAGCGGCGGCCCTGGCTCGGGGCGGGACTAGAGGAGGCCGCGGGGCGGAGCGTTGGGTCCACCTGCCCGGGGCTGCAGCGGCCCCTGCCGGCCACCCGGAGTAGGGCGGCTCCCCAGCGCGGGTTTGTTTTTGTGTGATCCTTTATTGGGGCGGGGATCAGGGAGGGGGCAGTGTTTTGCTTGGTCTTGGCGAGCTTCCACGTGTCTCACCATTGTGCGGCTAAGTCTTGAATTCCTTCCTGCTTTCCTCCTTGAACCCACTGCTCATGCTCTCATCTTCCGCATAAAGCATTTCAGAGGTTGAGAGGGCGTTCCTTGGGTGATGGTTAGTTGGGTTCCGAAGCTGGACCACCAAACCTGAATGCCGGTGGTGAGCTTTCCTGGGTGTCCGGAGGGAACACTTTCAGAGCCTTGGTGAGCCCGGTGACCCACGTGGTGCCACGAGCTTGATTTCCCTTAAATTGGTCATCTTTCTTTCTTCTGAGTCAGGCGTCCCACCAGCACTGCTTTTCCTGGAGTTGGATTTGACCGTGGGTGTGCCGTTGGACCTGAAAGAGAAGTGACATGAGAACTTGGGTGCAAAAATGTAACATTTGTAGGGGCCTGCATGGTGGCGCAGCGGGTTAAGTCTCAGCCTATGACGCTGTCAGCAGCCACTGCAGCACAGGTTAGATCCCGGGCCAGGGAGCTGACCCACATGGCACAGCAGACCTCTCCTGCTTTGCCTGCTGCTCCCCTTCAGCAGTGTATTGCAGTCGCTCTGCCTGTTCTGCTCCCCACTCTGTCTCTGGTGAATCCTCTCACCACCCCACACCTCTGGCCTACACCCCAGCTTGTATGTATAAATAAATAAATCTTTAAAAAAAAAAGTTAACATTTGTTTCCCCAGTTCAAACCTTAGTCACTTCCCACAGTTTGGCTGCAAATTCAGTCCACTTTGGAGCCCCTGTACTTCCTTCAGGCTGCCCTGGTCCTGTGGGGGGCACTTAGAAAGCAAGAAAATTGGAGGAGGGCCACACTCTGGCTGCTACTTTCCCCTTACTTAAGGCACCTCCATTGTGTCAGACCCTTGGAAGAACCTCACACATATTACCTGATTGAAATCTTAACCACTCTCAAGAAGGTAGATACTGTTATCCTTGCATTATAGTTGGGGAAACAGTCCAGTGAAGGCACTTAACTACCCAAAGCTGAAAAGCTATTGAATAGTCAGCTAGGTTTGAAGCAAAGTGCTTTGCCAGACACCAGTGTCAGTGCCGCTACACAGACTGCCTCTCACCTAGGTGTGGTTCTGTTGATTTTTCAGTGTGTGACATCACACAGATATTGGGGGTAGGGGGTGGGGAGGCCCACCATACTTTCCACATTTGGAAGGTGTGATGTGTAGTCATATAACTCAGTAGCACTGGTCACCTTCCGTAGTTTTAGGCCTCTTCCTCTTGAAAAATCAGCCACCATCCTTTCTACCTTTCAAGCATCTCTTTAAGTGAGTTCTTGTCCTTCCAAAATAAGGACCATTCTTTCTTCTTTGAATGGTCTTTTTCTGTCCCTTCCATAATAACACCCCTTACCCTTCTAGTCTCATCTCAATCATCACTTCCTCAAGGAAACCTTCTCTTACCCAGCCTCTGCCCATAGCCCCCCGGTGGGGCTCCCCCATCCCCAAGACAGGCTCTTATAGTGCCACAGCAATTATTTCAGGGAAGATTTCAAATGTATTTCTCTTTATTTGATTACATTCTCTCTCCCCCCGCTAGGCTGTAAGCTCCCCGAAGGTGACTTTCTCTCTCTCTTTTTTTTTAAGATTTTTATTTATACATACAAGTTGGGGTACAGGCCAGAGGCGTGGGGCGGCGAGAGGGTTCACCAGAGACAGAGTGGGGAGCAGAACAGGCTGATCAGAAGTACACTGCTGAGGGGAGCAGCGGGAGAGGCAGAGGTCTGCCTTGCCATGTGGGATTCTCCCCAGCTCGGCGTCGAACTTGCGTCGCCGCTGCCGACAGCTCCACAGTGCAGCGCTCAACCGCTGCGCCACCGGGGAGGCCCCGAAGGTGACTTTCTACTTGTTCATCTTGATATTTCTAGTTCCTCAAGTGCCTGGTAGCAAGAGGGTGATCCTCAGGAAGGGGGAGTGTCCCAGGACCCCACCCCCACCTCAGGCCAGAGAGAGCCAAGATACCTCGGACTAAGAATCCCAGAGTGCCTTCATCACCAAAGGAAGGATACTGAGGATGGAGGGAGGAGTTAAGGAGGGGTTTGGGGATTTAAAAACCAGACCTGGGGGGTTGGAGAGGGCTTTTGGTCCGTGGTGTGGATTGGCCAGAGTTTTTCCTGAGTAGACGATAAGAGTCCAGCTCTGCGATAAGAGTCTAGCTCAGCGAAACTGATAGGACGTTTTCACCAATTTATTTCTTTATCTTTTCCTTTCCCTTTTTGTAAATAAATCTTTTTATTAATTTTATTGTGTGTGCCTGCATTTGAGTTTTTAAGTCTCTTTTAAGCACATGGGTGAGAACCCAGACAGTCACCCCACGGGGTTACCCTGTAACAGAGTCTCAATTTATTAATCCATTTAATATATATTAAATGAATAAGTGAAAACCCACACAGGAAATGCAGCCTAGATGCTCAGAGGATAATGGTTTAGCTGTCTTAATAAAATGAAAAAACAAATTACTTTTTCTCCTGTTGCTCATGAGACCTTGGGAACACAAAACGAGCAAAAAATAAGCAAGCATAATACAATTTAATAACTTGCCCTATTCACTGAGGTCTCCCAGTCGGTGATATAAGGGTTTAGGAGCAATGCACAGAGCATACACTAAAGGAAGGAAGCAGAGCCTCCTTCCGTTAGTGAAATTTACACAGGCCAAGCTTTACCTCTGGAAAGAGAATCTCCCCCTACTCTGACTTTTACATTCTCTTAGTGATAATTCAGCTGTGAGCTAGAACTTCATCTGCAAGTGAAAACAAGGTTTTTATTTGTGGTCTTCAGGGAAATGCAATTCAGCAACACCCCTGGGCTAGGCCGTGAACATGTTCCAATGTGTGAAGGAAAATACAAAGCTTATTTAAGCAGAACTGCAGCCTATAGGTAGACTAATAGCATTCTTTAAAAGCAGAAAGAAAAGCAAAAGGGAGGGGTGTCTGCGTGCTGGTGCAGTCATAGGTTGTCCTCTTTGAAGCTGAGACTGGATAGCATTTATCTATTCTTGTGGGATGACTTAGTGCCCTCTTTCCAAACTGCCATGCTCTAGGTATCAGGATGCTGATTGTTGAGGGTGATAAATACAGTTGTAAATTTGAGTTATCAAGCTGTCGATGTACATAAGTGCTGGATGGCCTCTGATCCCGACCTGGACATTCTCTTATCACTTTTAATTGCATGCTTTCTCAGTCACCTCCACACAGGTTACTGTCCCTCAGGGGTGGACTCTAGTCTTTAAGTGTCTGGTAGAAATGGAAACATGGATATAAATACCTAGATTTGGTGAATTTGAGTGATTTTGACAAACTGGAGAGCTGAAACTTCCAAGGGTTTTACTCAGCAGTAAGGAAAAACAAGAAAATAGAGCTGGCAAATCTATACAAGATACAAATACAATCCAGAAATCATGCAAAAAAATCCTAGCCCCATGAGATCCTACATTTCCCAGCTCCAGTCTGTTTTCAGAATATGCCAACATGACCATCGCCAACATGCACCCACCTCCCCTAAATCTTGGGTCCTTTTTGAGAAAAGCAAGAGAGCAAGACCCTCTCTGCAAGGCCCCTCGGGTTCTCTAGGCTCTGGTGTGAGGCTGACACCAAGAGTGGCACAGCCTGAAGAGGACTCCCCATCCACAGTACCCAGCATGCCTCCCACCTTGCAAGTGGTCAGTGCGCTTGCATGTCAAAGTGGGCTGTACAAACAGTCTTTCAACGGTTGGGTGGAGGATTCTGTGATTGTATTCTGTTCCAGGACTTTGCTCTTTCTTTTCATGTTGAAACATCCAATTTGTTTCCTTTTTTTCTTTTACTTTTAATGCATGAAATTCTTCTATCTAAGGATATTGGAAGAATAACTTTATGTTCTCACTCAAAAAGAATTTCCATAGAATCTTTTCATTTCCATCACTGATCTCAAACAGAAGCAAGTCATTCTGACAACAAAATGCTTTTTTATTTGGGGAGGGGGAAAAAAAGAAGAGAGCGCAAACTGGGGTGTGCAATTTGATGGGAACCACCAGAATTCAAGGCTAACACCCCACTCCCCACCCCCATCTAATCTTTGGACCAATGACTTCCTGAGATCCACCAGGAGGGGAAACAGTGGGAGCTGCAAAGCATGCTGGGCCCTGTAGTTTGCTGATTTATGCACGAGTGTGTGAGCATGTTTTCGCCTCCTGACCTCATTTAAGTGGGGTTCTATTTTTTTTTTAAGATTTATTTTTTATATATACATACAAGCTGGGGTACAGGCCAGAGGCGTGGGGCGGCGAGAGGGCTCACCAGAGACAGAGCGGGTAGCAGAACAGGCAGATCAGAAATGCACTGCTGAGGGGAGCAGCGGGAGAGGCAGGAGAGGTCTGTGACCCGTCCAGCAGGTCAGGTAATTTAGTGGGACTCGAGGGGGTGCCTCCTGAAAGAACCAAGGGGGAGAAAGGGGCAGGAGACCAAGTGCGTAAAGAAAGACAGAGTCAGTCTGAGATGCGTCAAGGTCTCGTTTATTAACAAAGGGGCTCAAGCTTTTATAGGGTTTTTGAGGAGGGGGGAGGTAGAGGGAAGTTTTTTAGAACAAAGTAACTAAAATTCAGGGCTGGTCAGGTAGTAGGCGTGTCAACCTTCCAAGGAAATGAGCTAAGATCACAGGTCATGACAACCTTGCATATCAGTGCTTAATCTGTCGCCAGGACTATCCTGTTCTTATCTCGAGTAGCCCAGCCTTTGATCTCCAGGAGCATTCCGGCCCAGCCTCAGGCCCCCAACAGGTCTGCCACACCATGTGGGATTCTCCCTGGCCAGGCGTCGAACTTGTGTCGCTGCTGCCGACAGCTCCGCAGTGCAGCACTTAACCGCTGCGCCACCAGGGAGGCCTAAGTGGGGTTCTAAATATCAACACTCATGCCACCTTGCTCTGCAGATGCAGGTCTCCTTTCATAACTGGTGGCTGAGGACAAAGACTGTTACAGGTGGTGCCCCCTGGAGGTGGTTGCTGGTTGGGATAGATAGCCCCAGGGAAAATGCTAAAAAGTATTGTATGCTGGGGTGGATACTCTGATAAGAAATATAAGGGACCGGAAAAGCATTACCAGCATTCAGTCTTTTGAATTTCTGCATTTGAGCTTTCAGCATTTCGGATCTTCAGTGACATGGGGTCAGCAATTTCGGACACCACTGCACCAAACTTCCAGAAGACTGTTGCGGGCTTCTGGAAGTAGAGGCCTCCAGCAGCCAACCTCAGAGAGGAAAAGGTCAGAGGCTTTGCAATTAGCCACGCAACTGAAACTGTTCCTGGTTTTGCTGCTGTTGCAGCTGAGGAGAGAAGGCGAAAACTCCTTGCTGAGTCAGGCCAGCACATTCCTGGGGACACACTTGGTAGAAAGGCCACAGTTGAACTGTGAGTGTGGCCATTTATTGGGTCCTTCAGCCACTGTAGCTGCTGTCTTGAGTGTCGCTGGTCTGGTGCTGTGCTGGGGTATTGTGGCAGCTCCAGGAGCATCTCCTGTCGTGTCTTCTGTTGTCTTTGAGAGCTGGCATCTGCCTACAGTCTGACTGACACATGCTCCAGGTCAGCAGAGGCAGGAAGATGCCATCTTGGCCTATTCAGGAGAGGAGCTCTGCATCCTCAGTGGTGGGAAGACGACATCTGAGCTGCTTTTTGCTTGGGGTTTAAAAATACTGGACATTACTTCAGTGAGGTAAATGGCCATTTTTGGCCTCATTTTTCCCCCTGGTTTGTTAAATAAATCCCATCTTTGTTGTTCCCTGAGCCTGAGTAGTCTTGCAATTGTGCACACAGGTGAAGAACTCAGACAGGGACTGGTAAACTATTTGGGCAGTGTCTTTGGCCGGTTTTAGTGCCCTCACCGCCCTGCATCACTTTCAGGGCTCCATTCATCCCACAGGTTGTGCAAGTTCTCCCCACTTACAGGTGCGTATGTTTGGGTGCAAGATTGTTTGTGCTTGTTGGGTGGGGAGAGAGAATTAAGTGGAAAAGATCTTGTCATATAGACTTTCTGCCAGGACAGAGATGGTCTCAATCAAAAAATGTTCAGACATACCAAGATGCAGAAGCTGGGGCAGCTGCAACACTGTCAAAGAGACTCTGGTTAAAAGAATCCTCCATAAGAATTACCATTTGGAAGCTACTGGGGCTCTGACCCTTGTCCTTAAAGAATCTTGGAGGTCATGGAGCAGGGTGCACTCACCTCAGGGGAGAGATTTCCACAAGTCACGTTCCCCATCTGTCCCCCAAGGACGGGTTCCTCAGCACCTCACCCTTATTCAATAGTGAACAGGGCATCACCCACAAGTGACTTTAAGAGACTCACAGGCCTTCTTTAACATACTGCTTAACAGCTGCTCAGGTCTTCCCAATCTTAACACCAGCTTTTGCCTTATCTAAATTGTATGATCCAGTCTCCACTTAAGGCATTGTTGCCACAGCGCACCCACCACCAAAGCACCCACAGTCTGCTACCGGGGACTCTGCTTCCTCCCTTCTGAGTTCTCATCCTTCCCTTCCCCTTTCTTCCTCCCTCATTCCACAGTCAGATTTCAAGGGTTAGTTTTTTTCATTTGGCTTTATCCGACCCTTTGTTTTGTTTTTCTATTCCTTTGGGTTTTTATTTATTTATTTTTTAAGCATAGAAGAACTGGAGTGTAGGCCAGAAGTGTGTGTGTATGGGGGGGGGGGTGAGAGGGATCACCAGAGACAGAGTGGGGAGCAGAGCAGGCAGATCTATTGAAATACACTGCTGAGGGGAGCAGTGGGCGAGGCAGGAGAGGTCTGCTGCGCCCCAAATGTGGGTCAGCTCCCTGTCCGGGGATAGAACTCAGGTCATTGAGGTAATACAACTGAGATTTAACCCCTACACCACCAGGAATGCCCTCATTTGGTCTTTGTTTTTTTTTTTTAAGATTTATTTATTTATGCATACAAGCTGGGGTGCACGCCAGAGGTGTGGGGCAGGGAGAGGGTTCACCAGAGACAGAGTGGGAAGCAGAACAGGCGGATCGACTGAAATACACTGCTGAGGGGAGCAGCAGGCGAGGCTGGAGTGGTCTGCCGTGCCATGTGGGAATCTCCCCGGCCAGGCATCAAACTCGCGATGCAGTTCCACAGTGCCGTGCTTAACCTGTTGTGCTGCCAGGGAGGCCCTTGGCTTTTAAATAAGAATCATCCAGTATCCTATTGGTGGAGGATATTTGCTTGCTTGCTAAAGTTTTTGTGATGAGTTGTGGAAGAGGGTTTAGGGTGGGATAGGGGGGCTTTAATGTTAAGAATGTAAACTTAATCTTTGTTCCTTTTATATACACTGCTTCTTCCCAATTCTATACTGCTCAGTTCCCCTGAGTTGTACCCAAGTCTTATGCAATATTTTTAAAGATTTTTCTACACCCATTTTTTTTCCAAAAAATAAACCTTTTGCTTTGTGCATGGGTAGGGGGAGGAGAAAGGCCAGAAGAGGAGTGGAGGTAGAAAAGTGTTGGGGGAAGTTCTTTTTACAGACTTTCAATCAGTTTCCTTGGTTTAACCCCAGGATTTACCATCACCTTTCTAGATACCTGGTAGCTCAGATTCCTGAACTTTCTAGGGACGGTGGCATGAATCAATGAAATTAGCCTCCTTTCACACTGCGGGCTTTCTGTAGACACTGGAGCTCAGCTTTCTCAGCTCTGGAGATTAATTCCTCCAGCCTCTTCACATTGTCCCCAAATTTGCTACTATTTTTATCTCCTGTTTCTGCAATCTCTGACTTAGTGAACTCACACATCTTTTTTTCCACCTTAACAGTCATTTAAGGGAAGTTTCAAGGGAATGTGAAGAATCTCATTCTGTCACACTTATTGGAAGATATTTCACCATTCAGAACTTCCCTTGATATCCCTGTGAACTGTAGAAAAAGTCCATTTCTAAGAACCAAATTCTACTAATATTCTTGAAGGGATCAAATTAATTTTAGCAATTAAGAGGAATCAAAAAAGTTATGATTTGGAACTTTCCTGTTCAAGACCAGTGTATACCTTTCCACTTACTCAAGTCACCTTTTAAATCTCTCAAGAGCAATTAATATTTCTTCACATAAATTTTCCACATATTAAAAAAAATGATTTCTACGTATCTTGTAAATTGAATTAAGTTATTGAAATTAAGCATAGGACATGCTCTTTTTAAAAAATTGAAGACAGGGCATGCTCTTAACTTGTAAAATCCAACAAAACAATAGGAAGTTAAAAGCTTAGAAATCAAAAAATATTGTGCAATATTCTACCACTTCAAATTGGTGAACCAGATTTGGCCATCTCTACCTTATTCTCATTCATGCACCCATTCATCTTTGACGTACTAAGAAGATTGACTAGGCCTTCAATTACAGATAAAAATGGACAAATTCAGTAAGAATAACTGTGCATAGATGAAATAATCAACTTATGCTATCATATATATGTTTAATATTTTGCCCTTAGCCTCTCTTCAAAATATTTGCTTTCTTCTTTTGGCTCTCATAAACTTTCTATGTGGTATCTGTTGTACAGGAGCACAAACATTTTTTAATAATCTTCCATCAGTATCTTCAACAAGTTTAATATGATCTGATGAAATGTTAAAGCAGCCATCCCAACACCACACTCCACTAGACAGGTGGGAACAAAAGTATCCTCAAAAAACAAACAGAAAAGATCAACGTCATTTCAGCTTTATTCAACACACATTTACTATATATTTGCTATATATTTAATTGACAAACATATTTGACCACTTGTGCTACCTAGTTTGTGGTAATCACTGGAGTGTGTAGAGAAGTGTGATGCCGATGACTGTAGGACTTAAGACTCCAGGCTCCATCACTGCTTCTTAGTCTCTTGAGTGTCAGATTTTTGACCTTTAAGGAGGGACTAATAATGGCCGTTCTTACCAGACTGTTGTGAGGAATAAATGAAGGTAAGAAGAGTATTTAACATAGTCACTAGCATACAGTAATATCCTCTGAGCAGTTGGTGTTAACTTACTGCTCTCCAGACTTGTTTAGGGAATTAATTCATCTTGAAAGACACTCCAATATGTTATTACTGTTTACCCCTCCCCCGCATCCGTGTACTGTTTCATCAATCTCCTTGAAAAAGACACAGTACTACAACCTTCTCGCAGAGGTATGAAAAAATATTAACTGGATTCTGAATTTAACTTTATGGCAAATGAGTGTGATTCTGGGACAAACAATACCACCGACGCACGGCAGCTTGTTAGAAATGCAGAGTCTCCATCCCACCTCCGGCTCAATCAGAACCTGCTCTGGAACGGAACCTCTATCTCCAACATGTGCCTGTATATGCTTTGCAAATATTTTCTCTACCAGAGGATGTTTCTCACTGTCTTATAAGTACTTTTAAAATAATAGAAACCTTTAAATTTTGTTGAAATTCAATTTGACAGCTTTTTCTCTTATGGCTTGTGATTTGGTATTTGTGTCCTAATTAATTAATCTTCGCCTAAACCAAAAGCACAAGGAATTTTTTTCTGTTTTCTTCTAGACGTGCACTATCTGGTATAGTTAGCACTAGTCAAGCTTGACTACTTTGAATAGATGAAAATCTAATTAAATGAAATTTAAAATTCAGTTTCTTAGTCACCTTATCACATTCCCAGTGTTCAGTAGCCACTTGTGGCCGCTGGCTACTGCACTGATCAACACAGGATTACAAAATATTACTGTGGTGCCAGGAAGGCACAGAGCAGGCTTCCTATGATCTGAGCAGATGGGTAAAGGAGGAATCCTAGAGCCCTTGGTGGTTTTTTCAGGCTTGGGGTGGGCAGGGCAGAGGCAGGCAGGCCTCCCAGCACCCAGGGAATCTTTACTCTGGGCTCTCTGGTGACATCTCGTGTTCTCTCTGCTGCACCCAACGGTCCTCTGCTGCCACTTCTTCTTTCTTCTGCTTCTACTTCTCCCTGCTGTTGCTGTTGCCTCTGCTTATATCTGCTTATAGCTTCAGCCTCCCGGCCCAGGTGTGCCCACTCACGCACACACACACCACACTCCAGGTGTCACCACGAGGCACATGTGCAAGACCACAGGTGTCCATTGTTAAATCTCGTGGCGGTAGGGCGGAAATCCTGACTATTCTTTCACTTACCCTACATATACCTGTCTGCCCAGATCCATTGAGAACCTGCCCTGTGCTTGCTGACACAAGTGGGAATTATATGATTATATACATTTGTAAAAATTCACAACACTGTCCTCCCCGGTGGCGCAGCGGTTAAGCGCTGAGCTGTGGAGCTGTCGGCAGTGGCGGCACTAGTTCGACGCCCGGCTGGGGAGAGTCCCGCATGGTGCGGCAGACCTCTCCTGCCTCGCCCGCTGCTCCCCTCAGCAGTGCATTTCTGATCTGCCTGTTCTGCTTCCCACTCTGGCTCTGGTGAACCCTCTCACCGCCCCACGCCTCTGGCCTGTATCCCAGCTTGTATGTATAAATAAAAAAAAAATTCACAACACTGTACATGTAACGAGGATGAATTTTACTGTATAAACTATACCTCCATATATATACTGACTTTAAAAAATAAGAATCAAAATGATTATCCTGCCTAAAGTGATATGTAAATGGAATGAAGTCCTCATCAAAATGATAATTTTTTCAAGAAAACTGAATTCAAAATGTTGACATTTATGTGGAATTATTAAAGTTCTCAAACAGCAAAAACAATTCTGAGGAAAAAAGCTGACAAATAGAGGCATCATGTTACTTGACTTTAAGCTTTACTGTAAAACAATCATACTAAAAAAACATGGTATTGGCAAAAAATAGATACATGGATCAATGGAAGAGAATAAAAAGCCCAGAAATAAATCCATGTACCTGTCAGTAACTAATCTGTGATAAAGGAACCATGACTATCCAATGGGGACAGTTTTTTAATAAATGGTGCCAGTGAAAACTCAAGAGCCACCTAAAAAAATGAAGTTGTATTAATTCTCTAACTTCATACCAAAAATATATTCCAAAGGGATTAAAGATTTAACTATAAGATCTGCAAGAAAAAATATGCAGGCAAATACAGTGATAAAAGTGTTTTTGGAATATTGACCATATGGCAAGGGAATAAACAATTGAAATTACCTCAAATTAAAAAGTTTTACACAGCAAGGATGGGGAGTTATTAAAAAGACATCCTATTGAATGCGAGAAAATATTCTCATGACATATAGCTGACAAAGGGTTAGTATGCAAGATATATTTTTAAAAACCTATACAACTTAACAATAGAAAAAAAAATCCAAACCCAAATAATCCAATTAATAAACGGGCAGGAGTTCTGAACAGATAATTCACCAAGGCCAATAGAAATGTGAAAAATGTTCATCATCACTTCCAACAAGAGAGAGACAGATGAAAACCAAAATGAGATGCCATTTATGAAGAATGGCACATATTAAAAAGACCCCCAACAACAAATGCTGGAGAGGATGCAGTGAAAGAACACTATTACACTTCTGGTGGGACTGTAAACTGGTAAACCATTATAGAAAATGATCTGGATTTAACTTAAAAAATAAAAAATGCAAATACTGCTTGCTTTGCTATTCCACTTTTGGGCATGTATCCAAAGGATGTGAACCCATCAATGCAAAAAATATATGTTCTACAATGTTTAATGCAGCACTATTTATAATAACAAGAACATAGAAGCAGCCTAACTGCTTTTGATAGAATGCTGTCCTTTACATCAAATGGAAGAAATTTGAAGGAATTATATATGGAATGGAGGTAGAATAACAAAGAAAAATACTGGTCATTTACATAACAGATAATTTGACAAAGTAAAATACTTATAAAAGCTAGCAGACATTAATAAATAAAGTGAGGGTTCTGAGGTTAAGAGCAGGGGAGGGAGAAAATAACAAAGACATATAATGTATATGATGGTGGGGAAAAGACAGCATATATTTATTCACATGTATAATCCACACGAATACAGTTCTAGTGCCACTGTAAAGTTATACTTATTTCTACATAGTCCAGTTATAAATAATCATTGAGAGAAAAATAAAGAGAGAGAAAGAGACTTGTCCTCAAATGCTATCTAGAAAACCAGTCAGTACAATGAGCCTTATCGGAATAACACTTGTCAATAACATTCCAATTGTTGGCTTATTCAGTGGTAAATATTGAAAGTTATTATGAAATAAAAAATAAGTGCTCTGAGTGTACTCAAAGAAAGAGGACACAAACTTAGAGTAATTACTGGTTTTGTGTAACAGATATGCCAAAAGTTAGCAGCTTAAAAAAATAAACATCTTAGATTCTGGTAGTTCAGGAATTTGGAATCTAATTGCAGTTTGTCTCAGTAGTTCTGGCTCAGGTTCTCTCATGAAGTGGTGGTACTCAAGAGATCAGCTGAAGTTGCTGTCATCTGAAGGCTGGACTGGGTCTGATGGATCTCCAAACTGAGCTACTACTGTATTTCTAATCTAAAAAAACTGTGAGATAATAAGTATTTATTGTTTCAAACCACTAAGTTTTTCAAACCATTAGTTTGTTATGTAGAAATAGACCAAAAATATATATACATACCAGTGGCAGTGAGAAAATTAATAATAACTTAACGCCTACAGGAATTAGGGAGGAATGGCTGCCTCTAACCTCCGAGCTCAGCTGGTAACCTCCAAGGCTCTAGCAGAAGGGGTTCCAGAAAGGTTCCACTGATGTTTTTGGAATCAGAGAAAGAGAATTAGGAATAAAATGAGAAGAAAGTAATGGACAATCTTGGGTGTTTCCACCTGCTCAGGCTTCAGACAGAGCCAGGTCCTTGGACCTCGTTAATTCGCCTCATGATGATGCACAATGTAGATTGACGACCAGCAAAGACTTATCTGTGAACTGGCAGGAGAACAGAAGCTCAAAGGAAGACAGAGCAATAACTAGGGAGCCTCTGAGAATGAATTAATCCTAAGCAAAGAAAAAGTTAGGCATCCTGGGGCCTCCCCGGTGGCGCAGCAGTTAAGCGCTGCGCTGTGGAGCTGTCGGCAGCAGGCGACGCGAGTTCGACGCCCGGCCGGGGAGAATCCCACATGGTTGGGCAGACCTCTCCTGCCTTGCCCGCTGCTCCCCTCAGCAGTGTATTTCTGATCTGCCTGTTCTGCTCCCCGCTCTGCCTCTGGTGAACCCTCTCACCGCCCCACACCTCTGGCCTGTACCCCAGCTTGTATGTATAAATTAAAAAAAAAAAAAAGTTAGGCGTCCTGAGCAGGATGCAGCAGCAAGTCTAAGGATTAGAGGGAGCAGCAGTTTGAGGGAGAGCACAGTGATTAATACTCAAGTGTGTCCCAAGTCAATCCTCTTGATGGCATATGTGCTCTAAGGAGAAAAGACCTGTGTAAATTAAAGCATTTGACTCATTAAATTATGTGACATGTGGGGCTAAGGATATATTCAGGGGGAGGGAGGGCTCTGAGAATTTAAGCCAAGGAGAGCAGTAATCACAAGTCATTTACCATTGCAGAGGAGACAAGCCTATGAACAATGACCCAATAGACTGTGCAGCTATGGGTGCAGGGAGTCAGCTTGCTGAAATGGGCAGTGACAAGAGGGATTTGAGAATATCCACAAACAGAAGAAAGAAGACAAATACCAAACACTGGGGGAAAACCAACAACTCTGAGATCCTGTAGTTAAACAGGTGTGTGCTCTATGACTACCAAAGCGAGTGTCTAAGAAGTAAATGACCTTGTTTGTATCCTCAGCTGGTGAGGGTTAGTGACATTCTCCACTTACAGTAGTGTCATATATGTTTCCAGTTAGATTAGAATAATACTCTAGTTTTTAATTGCAAACAACGAAAGTCAACTATGACTGATTTAATCAGAAAAATGTACTTATTTTAAAAAGATATTACTAAGTAACTATATTAATAATAATTTGTTAGAATACATTATATAAAAGGATATAAGTAGTGATGTCAGCACAAAATAGGGAGGAGAGAGGGCAAAAATGTAGGGCTTAGAATGCAATCAAACTTGTTACTTACTTAAAATAGACTATTATAAATATAACGTGTTTTATTTAAACCTCATGGTAACCACAAAAGAAAACCTGGACATCCCGTAGGTGCTGTGCTCAAAACCCCACAGCAGAGCTGCTGGAGAAAGAATATCTCCATAGCCACCCCCTCCGGGAGGCACAGTTGACTCTAGATCATGCACTCTTTATTCTGGACAAGGGGGTTACCACTAGCACCACTCTCTCTGCTCAGGAGTTGAGCTTCCACATTCCTTGCCATTGTCAAAGAGATACAGGGCAGCCAGGTGCGCTAAAACTGGCCAAGGACACTACCCAAATAGCCTACCAGTCACTGTCTGAGTTCTTCACCGGCACAAACAATTAAAAGACTACTCGGGTTCAGAGAACAATAGAGGTATTTATTTAACAGACAAGGAAAAACAAAGAGTCACTGAGGCCACAAATGGCTGTTTACCTCACCCAAAGCAGTGTCCAGTGTTTTATTTATTTATTTTTTAAAGATTTATTTATTTAGGCATACAAGCTAGGGGTATAGGCCAGAGGCATGGGGTGGTGAGAGGGTTCACCAGAGACAGAGTGGGGAGCAGAACAGGCAGATGGATGGAAACACACTGCTGAGGGGAGCAGGGGGCGAGGCAGGAGAGGTCTGCTGCGCCATGTGGGAATCTCCCCTGCCGGGCGTCGAACTTATGTCGCTGCTGCCAACGGCTCCACAGCGCAGCGCTTAACTGTTTCGCCACCAGGGAGGCCCTGTCCAGTGTTTTAAAGTCCTATACACAAAGGCTCCCAAAATGGCTCTTCCCACCACTGAGGACCTGGAGCACGTGGCAGCCAGACTATAAGCCGGGATCCAAATCACAAGACAGCAGAATACACAACAGGATATGCTTGCCAGGGCCGCCAAGATGCCCCAGCATAGCACTAGACCAGCAACACTCAAAAACAGTAGCTGCAGTGGCCGAATGACCAGACAAACAGCCCCTCTCGCGCGGCTTAGATTCTGGGTCTTCGCCTTCCTTGCCAGGCTGTAACAGCAGCAAAGCTGGGAACAGTTTCAGTTGCTTGGCTACCTGCAAAGCCTCCCAATTTTTCTTCTCTGAGGTTGGCTGCTGGAAGCCTCTCCATGTGCTTCAGGGGCCCTCAACAGCATCTGGTAGATCAGCATGGTGGGGGTCGAATGGCTGACCCCAGAATCACTGAAGATCCAAAAATGCTGAAATTCTGTACGCTGAGGTGTGGGGGCTGCTTCTGCAGTCGCTTATATTTCTTATCGAAGTCTCCACCCCCACTGGTACTTTGTCTGTATTTCTCTTGGGGCTATTCATCCTCACCTGCAACAGCCTTTGGCATCAGTTTCCAGTTCCAAAAGAGAGTTTTTTCTTGTACCTTCTTTGTGTCTAGTTCTGTTTTCAAAATTCGGGGTAGGTGCCTCTGTCTGACAAGTCTCAGTCCTGTGTTCAAGGATCTTGCATTTTTACTTTATGGAGAGAAAGACTGTACCTTCCACCAAAACGACTAAAGTGGAAGAGTTCTCCAAACATTCAAAAGGGGTATAGATATGCTAGGAGGAGTAGAGGTGGGAAGAATGGGGGTTTGTATATATTTGGAGCAAAGAAAGATCCATGGCCACTGTGTCTTCTGTAAGATGTCCAGAACAGGCCTTCCAAGACATGTCACTCTGCCATGTGGATTATTTCAAGCTTCAGACTTGAGAGAAACTGTTACTATTCTCTTAACTACCTAGAAGAATGAAAATTAGAAGTAGTGCCCAGATTTAAGTTAATCTCTAGAGATGCTGGCAGGGCAAACATCTGGTTAGAGTACCTGAGTTTTGTCATATAAGCCCCTCTCCTCTCTCCTGGAAGCCCCAGTCCCCTATTCATTCTTGGCTCAGGATAAATACAATCATATGGTTCTATTATACTTTAGAATTTACATCCATGTAGATTCTCCATATGTATGTAATTTAATTTGTTCTTTTCTTCTGTTAATTTGTCTAGTGTTAATTTGATTGCTTGATTAACCTGGGAAGAACCAGAGGGTTAGAGGGAACTTTCCCATCTGCCCTTACAATTGCCATCTCTTTAACGTGCTGTCTTAACCTGCCTCTTTTGGTCTAGAAATGTAGTTCATCTGCATTTTCCAAAATATCAAAGTACCCACTTGCCTGGCCTTTCTTCTTCCACCTACTCCAGCAGAGTCTAAACAGGTCTGGCTACACAGTCAGACCTTTTAGCATTTTCTGCTCCAACATCTTTAATAGCACAAACTTTGTTTTCTACCTTCCTCCTCAAAAAAAGGTCAAAGGCAATGAGCAGGCCCCAGACTTTTTGACACATAAAGACCGCTTTGAATCACACAGTCAGAAGGAAACAAGTAGAAGATAAGTTCACAATTGTCCACTTACTCTGGTGTATTTGCCCTTTGGCAAAAACCTTGTGGTAGGTAAGGGCTATCCTCTTTTGCTTACATTTCAAAAAACACCAAAATGGCACCTAAGTGATTTGTCTCCATGGTGGCATTGGCTATGATGCTTCACTTATGCTATCAGAATATTATCACAAGAGGGATTTTTATAGTGTTTTATAGGTCTTAAGTGCTTTCAGTCATTAATAAGTTATTCTTCCCTGAATCTTTAGGTCAATGTTAACATCTTCTGTTTTAAGTGCAGCCACCCAGATACAGAGGTTAAATGGCTGGCCAAGGTCAGGTGGTGAGTCACTGTCAACCTAGGATTGTAGAATTCAATAGAAAAAGAAAATGTATCTATCATTCATTGGAAGAAGGTTATATTTGATCCAGTCCATTTTAAAGGTCAAAAGAAAGAGGAGGCTTAATTAAGTGCTGAGTTGGTTTGTTTCAAAGCTTGGCTTAGAGGAGAGCTCACCAGGGGAGGGGCAGTGCTCTTTCTGTGATGGGACTTGTAAATCAATCCAGTTCAGCACCTTAACCCCAGGCCACTAAAACTCACTTGAGCTATTTCTGCTTGTGTTTTTCCTATATTCACACCAATATTCTAAAAGGATCTTCTTAGGGATTAACAACAGAGGTAACTTAGACCCAGGGATCTAAAATTGGTATTGAATATTTTAGTTTAATATAGTAGTCATTTTGTAAGAGGGGGGTCCTCAGGAAAGGGGAGTATCCCAGGACCCCACACCCACCTCAAGCCAGAGAGATCTAAGACACCTAGGACTACAAATCCCAGAATGCCATTGATGGAGGAGATATAACACAAAATAAGATTAGAACTAGACCCACACAAGGAAGTGGGGGTAGAAGAAATCAACATAACCATTGGCACCCAGCTCCTGGGTTGCAAAGCATGGGTAGGGGCTGGACAGCAGTCTCTAAGGCCAAGGATATGGAGATTGAGCCCATTGTAGAATCTCCCAGTCTCTTTTCTTTTCTTTTCTTTTTTAATTTATTTTTCCTTTATTCCATCCTAACCTTCTTTTTTTTTTAATATATATTTTTATTGTTATTTATGTCTTTTACATTTTGTATTCCCCTTGGGCATCCCACCACCAATTCACCCGTGATCCATCTCCATGGTCCCTTGTGTTCTTTTCTATTCCATTTTGTGCCCTTTTCCTTCCCTCCCTCCGCCTCCCTCCCCCACCCCCCCATTGTCTCTCTCCCACCCGGCCTCCCTATAGTCCTGTTATAACCAATGGATCAACGAAGAGATCAAAGAAGAAATTAAAAAATATCTAGAACTTAATGACAATGAGGACACAACTTTCCAGAACATCTGGGACACAGCAAAAGCAGTAATAAGAGGAAAATATATAGCATTACAAGCTCACATCAAAAAACAAGAAACAAGCCAAAGAAACAATTTAATCTCACATCTCAAAGAGCTAGAAAATGGACAACAAAAAACCCCAAAAGAAAGTTTAAGAAAGGAAATAATAAAAATCAAAGCAGAACTAAATGAAATGGAAACAAAAAAACAATCCAGTCTCTTTTCTAATTCTAACTAGCCAGTAAACAGACAGCCATCCTACAGGATGAGCCCCCTCCCAACTGAAAGAGGGTTATATCAGTACCATCATGGCAGGAACCCGGGGCAGCCATTTCTCCGCCCACCTGTGCCTATGCAGGTGCTTTCCTTTACCAACTCTGTCTCTCTGCAGGGCAGCGGCCTGCCTGTCTGCCTTTGACCTGCACCATGCAGGCCTCTCTTAGCAAACCTGTCCCTCAGCGGGGCAGCTCTTTCTGCCCGCTTGTGTCTGTGCAAGTGTCCTATGCTTCGTTGACCCTTTTCCTAATAAACCTGTTCTTTACAACTGAGTCTTTGCCTTGTTGAGAAACTTGCTGCATGCCATCGAAGGGAGTTATGGTGAAACCCTTTCCAGGGTGATCCCAAGGACCCCGCTCCGCTCTCTAATCCATCGACTCTAAAAGTACATCACCATCATCACCAAAGGAAGGATGCTGAGGACTGAGGGTGGAGTTAAGCAATGGTTTTGGGATTTAAAAACAAGACCTGTGAGCTTGGAGGGGGGCGATTGCTCGTGGTTGTGGATTGCCAGTTTTTTTTTTGTTTTGTTTTAATACATACAAGCTGGGGTACAGGCCAGAGGCGTGGGGCAATGAGAGGGTTCACCAGAGACAGAGTGGGAAGCAGAACAGGCAGATCAGAAATACACTGCTGAGGGGAACAGTGGGCAAAGCAGGAGAGGTCTGCTGCACCATGTGGGATTCTCCCCGGCCTGGCGTCGAACTCGGCCGGGCGTCGAACTCGCATCGCTGCCGACAGCTCCACAGTGCAGCGCTCAACCGCTGTGCCACCAGGGAGGCCCGGATTGCCAGGTTTTTGAGTGGGCCATTAAGATTTCAGCTCAGCGGAACTGGTAGGACGCATTCACCAATTTATTCTTTATCTTTTTCCCTTCCCTTTTGTAAATAAACCCTTTTTATTAATTTTATTGTGTGTGTTTGCAGTGGAGTCTCATAAGTCCCTTGTAAGCGCACAGGTGAGAACCCCCAGACAGGCACCCAATTTGTATCAGGGCTGCCCTGTAACAGTTTCTTAAATAAAATCGGTAGCAAAAGTCTATTACTCTTTTTGTAATAGTAGGTCCAGTTTGAAATATATTTGGCAAAAATACTCTACCTTTTTGTAGGACTCTCAGCAAGGAAAGGTTAAAAGCCCTGAAAGGAATCCTTGGGCATTGCTATGCAAAATCAATAGCTGCTACCTCTGGGCTTTAGCATCAGAATAGTGCTTGTCTTCCAATTGCCTTTTTAATGCTCCTCTGAGAAGCTGAAGAAAATCTCTAGAAGAGAATTCAAACTCAGTTTCCTTTGTCTTCGGAGAACTCTATTATCAAGCAACAGTGATTTAATAAGAATCCAGGAAAATGGGTCATTCTTCCATTTAAATAGAGAAAGCCTCTGCCTAAATTGACTTCTTTGTTCACTCTTTCTTTCTGTCCTCTTGACACAACTAATTGTCTAAACTCTTCACTGTTAGTTGTTTATTTCTGAGGCAGCATAAGCAGTATTCTAAAGAAGGACTGTATTTGGTTATCTGATCCAGAGCAGGTAGGAATGGAGCCCCCTGAGAGTCGAGTTACAAAGACCATCAGCTAAACTATTGAAATGTCACTTGACAAGTTGACCACCAAGTGATCGTGATGTTAACACACTGCATTTGGGATTCTGTCATATTTCAGTGTCTAGGCCCCAAAAGGTATGGTTTGAGTGTTGGAGCACTTCAGTGGCATGTGGGTTGGGCACAACCAAGTTCGTGGACATATTTCCTGCTTAAATTAGAGGATTGAATAGATAATTTTCAGGCTTTTTTAAGATGAAGAATCTTTTCTTTGATTGAGACTTTCACATGAATCTGGTAAGTGTGATGTTCCGGGTTTAAAGATACACATAAACAGCGTAGATGCAGAGAGGAAATGTCCCCTACCCCTCTGGGACCTGCTCGGGTCAGAGGGGCAATCACATTAACAGCAGACAGATTACTGGACAGTGAGCTGACCTAATTATACACATAGGGAGACTCATCATGGATGAAATTTCTGAAGAAAATGGTGTAAAACGAGGGTTTTTATCATGAGCTAAGGAATGGTATAAGGGCCTGGGTATCATGGAGAAAGGAGGGGGACTCCCATGACAAGGGGAAGGGACTCGTATGACAAAAACCAGATGCTTTGCCCTGCCATGCGGTTTCCTCTGACAGAAAGTTTATTTCTGGAGGTAATCCTAAGTCTGAGTAATATTCTCAATGTTCATACTCTAGGTGGTTAGAGGAGTGGTAAAAGTTTTTTGAATTTACAGGGGTTCAACTGATTTTATCTTAAAGTAATATACATGCCAAAGTGATATGTCTTGGGAAGGCCTGTTCTGGACATCTTGAGGAGGCCTAACCTTCAATGGAAATGATTATAAAACAGACGCCACAGAATGTTAGCAGCATTCTCTGGAGATTTTCTGTTTTGAGTGGGAAGGGGGTCTACATTTATTGTCCAATGAAGGTGACATGGAACTGTAAGGGTGGTCCTCAGTAAAGGGGAGTGTCGCAGGATCCCAACCCCACCTCAAGCCGGAGAGATCTAAGACACCTAGGACGATGACTACTATGACGATGACGAATCCCAGAATGCCATCATCACCGAAGAAAGGATGCTGAGGACTGAGGGTGGAGTTAAACAATGGTTTTTGGTATTTAAAAATCAGACATGTGATCTTTGAAGGGGGGGCTATTGTTCGTGATTGTGGATTGCCAGGTTTTTGAGTGTGTCATTGAGATTCCAGCTCAGCGGAACTGGTAGGACGCATTCACCAATTTATTTTTTATCTTTTTCCCTTCATTTTTTTGTAAATAAACCCCTTTATTAATTTTATTGTGTGTGTCTGCAGTTGAGTCTTATAAGTCCCTTTTAAGCGCATGGGTGAGAACCCACAGACAGGCACCCCATTTATATCGGGGCTGCCCAGTAACAGTTTGCCCTGTAACAAACTTAGTTCAACTAAGGTAAATAAAACACATCCCATTTTTAGCTTTATCTTGTATCCACCTTAGGGAAGAAATCCTAAAAACATTGACTAATATTTATTAAAGGTTTAATATGTGCCAAACACCATACCAAACATTTTACATATTCCTTTAGTCAGAACTTCAATTGCAAGATTCTACTTCAACTGGTTTAAAGAAAAGAGAATTTTCATCACATACTATTGAAAAATACAGTGTAAAATACTTCAGAAATGGTAAAGTGCAGAGACTTAAGTTCTTTTTCCTTCCCTTCGGTTTTATTATCAGGGAGGCTCTCTTTAGGTAGTAGTAAAGATGGCACCCAGCTATTTTAGATTTACACCAGTAGGAAAATCATGTCTCCTTCCCAGTGGTTCTAGCAAATAAGGGTCAAACTATATTGACTTAGTTTGGGTCATGTGACCAATATAAAAGTAGTCACTGGGGCCAGGAGGCTAAAAGATGGTAATTGACCAGACTCGGGTCACATGTCTTCCCATGGAGTAGAGAGTTAGCTCCATCTGAGGGACATATACTGAAAAAGAAGGGAGTGATCATCCAAAAGAAAATTAAGATTATGAGAAGTCAAAGGGAAAATTAAGGCTGGGCAGATAAGAACAACAGATGTAACTACAGAAGTTCCTTTTCTATATAAGGAAGATAAGGCTCACAGTTTTTAAATAACTTGGTTAAGGCCACACAGCTAGTGGTTCTGTTACAGGGCAGGGAGAGGGGCACCCCAGAATCCCCAAACCTGCCCGTTCTAAATAGGTTCTGCCATCTGCCGCCTCAGGACAAAACATACAAGCCCTTAACTGGAAAAGAAACTTTAATACAATTACTGTAATAATACAGAAAAGACAAAGAATATAGTTTCTAAACTAAGCATCCAAAGTTACCCATCACCTCATGGGCAAAAGTCCACCCAAATGGGATTGGCCCAAAGCAAGGCCCGAAAGTCTGCCAAAAGTCTAAAACACCTTTTGGCAGGGACCCATAGAAAAGGGTCAGAAGTAGTCACACTAGTCTGTGAGGAAAAGAACAAAATCAAAAGCCAGATCAATGTCGCCATTGTCAACCTCCCCACGGTCTCTCACCCACATCTGTCTTAATCAGTCCAGGCCAGTGCAGCTTTTTCACATGTCTCTCTGCTCCTTGCACATCTTCTGGCTCTCCATCCCGCTTCCTTCCTTCTTCTCTCCTCTGTGTTTCTCCTTCTCTCTTCTCCAGCTTTGTATCTCTCCTGCTCAGCTCCACCCTCCCTTAGGTGGGACAGGGAAACTGGAACACACCCCTCTTCCTAGTGACCACCCTCTCACAGTTCAACTAGGCATCAAACAGCTGAGTAGGGATTAAGACTCTAATCTTTGGAATTCAACAGATAGGAGACTGAATCATGGTCCCATTGCTTACTGGTTATGTGATCTTGGCTAAGTTATTTAATTTCTGTGAGTCTTAATTTCATAATCTGCAAAATGGGAGAAATCTGTTTCACAGACTAAATAAAATAACATACACAAAGCATTTAAGGTGCTTGGCACATAGTAACCTGCTGGTGATAGTAATAGTAGTTGTGAAAATTACTATATAGAACCGGAGTCTAATGCTGGCACATCTGGCAAACTGTGACCCAACACCCTCACGCTAGGATGTGATGCTACTTCCCTGCCTGAGGGAGATTCTTTTCTGCCCAGCAACAGCCCAGCCAATGAGAGAATGCCATAGACCATATCAAACTCTGGTTTCCTCCAATGAACACTTCGGTTACAACAGGCCCTCTAAAATCTTTTTAAGTTGGCTTAGGCTTTTGTTCTATGAGAAGTGGGTGTGAAGTACCTTCTGCCATGAAACTGCGCTTTACAAATTGCCTTTTTTTGTCGTCATTTCTAAATAAACCCATTTCATTGGTGAAATAACTGCTTGCTTTTTGTTTGAAGGCAATGCTAGTGTTATTTTTGGCCTGGTTTTAGAGTCCATAACTATATAAAAAGGTATATTTCAGCAAGAATCAGTAGTGCATTTAGAAATCTATAACTAATTGATGTTTTTAAGGTTATAAGACTTTTAAAATTTTCTAAGTTTGATTAATTCTGAGTACATGTTTTCTAGCGGCCATCATCATTTTGGTGGAAATACCACATCTTTTCCCCGATTCTACTTTTAAACCTTTTTAAAAATGGGAATTTTCCTGTCTGTGGATAAGCAGCCCTAACCCAGGTTGGAGGTGCTGATCTCCTTTTGACTTATGTTGGGAATGGCTTTTACCTATGAATCTGAGCGCTCACATTACTCCTTCTCAACTCATTTTTACTTATGACTTAAGTTGTCAAACATTGATAGAGAAACTTTTTAATTATTTAAAAGCCAAATTACAGACAATTCCGAAGTAAACTATTGGATATCAGTCAAAATTGTCCTTTTTCCAGGGGGCTGTTCCTTTATTTTAAAGTAATGATGACCTCTGCCATAGATTGTTCACATCTAAGGTGACATAGAAGCTCTCATAAAAGCAATAGTGTTATGAGCTCTCAGGCCCTATTAGCTCTATTGTTTTTATTAGTTTGGCTTTTTCTGAGGGTATTTTAGAGATGGCAGGATGTATGCTGTTCTGGAGGGGAAAAAAAGGAAATATGTTCATCTTTCTGAGAGTTACATTTAAGACTATTCAGTGATTGTCTTGTGACAACGATAAATATTTTTGCTGCTAACGCCAATTTGATTTTGTGGACACTGGTTAATCTACAATCCAATGTCAACTTGTAAGCCACAACTAGTTATTGCCTGTGCCTGACACTCCTGGGCCTGAGAGCTCAGTTTTGAGCCCAGCCCACCCTTTTTCTTCAGCATCTGTTCCAGAGAGAAAAAGATGCTTAACAGTCAGCTAGACCACACCCGGGTGGGCCAACCTGGGTGCTGGTGACTCTCAGCCCACCCCTGGGAGAGTTCTGGAGCAGGGGTGACTGGGCAGCCCAGACTTCGCTCTCTCAGCCTGGAGACTGTGCTTCAAGGAGTCAGGGAGCTCCTGGGAGTAAGTTAGAGAGAAACACAGAGATGTCCCAAGGGGTTAAAAACAAGTTGTTATTTAGCTCATTTAATTAGGAGAAAGGAAGTCTGAGAGTAGTTCTAATTAGAGATTTAAATATCATCCTTAATCAAGAAATATTTATTGAGAGCACGCCCTGCACTGGGCAAGTGTTCCCCACAAGGAATAATTGCCCAAGGAACAATGCCTGGCTGTTCTGTCTCTGCTGAGGACCGAACAAAGGCAAATGGCTGGATGGCAGAAGGAGAGCCTCAAATTAGCTGTAATGGAGAATTTTCAACATCATATAATGAGAAATGTTAAATACTGGGATGACTTGCCAGGGGAACGGAGGAGCCAGAAGTGTGCCTGGGGCTGGCTTGCACACATCAGTTCTGGGTGGTTTGAGATCTGTATCTTACAGCAATCAGTTGCAAGAAAGATTGACAAGGGTTCTGTTGTTTTTCTCTCTGTGTTATTTTGAACCTTAATTTGTATGAATACTACTGAGCAGTCCCTCAGAAGTGTCAAAAAAAGGTTACTGAGAGAAATGAGGAGTGTCTGAACTTTGGATGAGAGACATCACAATGAAAAACAACAAGAGGTTTAAGTAAACATTTTCAAGTGTTATGAAAAAAATAACCAAACATTAAAGGGAAATAGCAACTTGAGGACAATACTGAGACTATGACATACAACAAAATATTTACTGTCTAATTATTCCTTGCAATTGACTAGGAAAACATTAAAGCCCCAATAGAAAATTGTTTTTAAAAAAAATCACAAAAGGAGATTTTTGGCTGGCCAACAAATGAATGAAAAAAGAATTGACCTGCTTACTTATAAAGCAAAATTAAATTCAATAAATACTATAAAGGATTTTCCAAGGAAATCAACTAAAATTTTTTTCAAAAATAATTTCCATTGCTGATACACAGGAAGGGACCTATTTGTAGATCAGTGTGATTCTCCACATCTAAAACTCCTTAAAAACATTTTTTGCAATTGTCTTTTCACTTTTGGACATCTATCCTAAGAAGTATCTAAAGCCCAAAATAGTTTTACTCGAAGATGCTCATTGTATTAGCCATGATCACAATTAAAAGACTTTCATCATTACCCACAATCACAAAAAACTGAATTACTGCAAACTCCCAGCAATAGGTGAATGCCTGTAAGCTGTACTATAGCATTCAGAATATTGGACAACTAGAACCGTGCTTACACCAACTTACAACATGGACAGGGTATGATCAATATTAAATGGGAGAAGGAAGATATGCCTACTTCTGCCACTTGCTGACGCTGTGCTAGTGAGTGACTCCGTTTCTCATTGGTACAACAGAGAGTGACAATGGTCATATCTTCTACATGAGATTGTTTGGATTACTATGTGAAATTATGTACAGAAAGTGCTAAGCAAAGCATCTGTCAAGTAATAAGTGTTCAATAAATGATGGGTCTTATTTCGTGCATCTGCTGACCTCAAACAAAAAGTAATCAGTTCTTCTGACGACAAAATGGGTTTATTAGGAAACAGAACAATGGAAAGGGCAAATTGGGGAGCAGCTTCATGGAAAGACCCGGGTGCACTTACTGAAGTAAGGGCATGTAATAGGAGGCTCAGTTGCCTTTCCCATGAGAGGCGCAAGGTATCCTGGGTCCAATGTGTGGGCACTCTCCAATGTCCTGACCTCATTTAAGTAGAGTTCACATTTATTAATATTCACACATACAGGATTATCACAAGCTTAGAGAAACTAAGCTTAGAAAAAATTAAACTAGGGAAAGACCGTGAGAAGAAATAGGTGGAAGGCAGGGGTTGTCTCTGTTGAGTGCTCAACCATGGGTTCAAGTGTGGTTCAGCTGTTTTCCCCACTTTTTACTTTTGTTATTTTTAAAATTTGACCTCATGACTATTTCTACCACTTTTATAGTGGTTGATAAGATCAGATTTTAAAAAATAATAGCTTGGTTTAGTTTAATATACTTTCCAAAGATGAGAGAAATGGACTGTTAGTGAAATTCAGATAGAAATTACAAATATTTGGGCCTCCCGGTGGCACAGCGGGTTAAAGTGCTGCACTGTGGAGCTGTCGGCAGCTGCACGCGAGTTCGACGCCCGACTGGGATGATTCCCACATTATGAGGCAGACCTCTCCTGCCTCGCCTGCTGCTCCCCTCAGCAGTGTATTTCCATTGATCTGCCTGTTCTGCTCCCTACTCTGTCTCTGGTGAACCCTCTCACCGCCCCACGCCTCTGGCCTGCACCCCAGCTTGTATGCATAAAATAAAAAAAAATAAAAAAAAATAAATTACAAACATTTGCCAGTAAACTTAGCAACTTTACTGGACAAAGGATGAATGATGAAAGAAGGGACAAGGGTTGCCAACTCCATCAACCCACCCCCACCTGTCACCCACTGGTTTTCTTTTCCAGGTCATGCTAGGCCACAGCTGAGTCTAAAGTGGTTCTCTGCAGTGATTATGAAGCTATCTGCACAGCCTACTTCTTAAGCTCCTAGCATTCTTTTCTCTACTAAGCAGAGAACTGCAAAGGCAGATTTTTCATAAAAAGCTAAGCTTTTATGTAACTAAAAGCCTGACTCATCTTGCTTGACTTAATGAATGCCTAAATGGATTTTTATTTTTAAATTCTCAACAACAAAAATATCAAACCAAAAACCCTGGGCTCTATCGTTGAGTCAGCAGTAGTTTTGCTTTTTTTTTCAAAGTTGTCATCTTCCTTATTAAAAAAAAAATAAAGGAAAAAACCCACCCATCATTTTTTCCATAGGACATCAAGGTCTACATTGCTGGGTAGGTAGATTGGTCTGTTTGTACAAACACAGACATGTGTGATACTCAGGGTCTCTGGAGGGAGGGAAGAAAATGGGGGCCAGTAGTTGCAGAAAAGGAGCGATTACTCCTGAATTCTAATGTCCTGGCATTCATTTCAAGGACAACTGTGACTAGGGCTTGGGATAAATATCCTCAAATAACCTCCCATGAATTATACACATCTCATAACCAGAAAACATTCCAAACCTTCCCCACCCCTTTGCTTCCTTCCTCTCCTGTTCTTTTAAGAGTCGTTTGATTAACAGCCGTGTCCCACCATCCCCACCTTCTGCTGCCTGGTCCCCTCCCACCCTGCAAAGAAAGGGTCTCTTCATGAACAGTGCAGCTGTGTGTGGCTCACAGAGCCCTCTCAGGCAGGAAGGTGGAACCCCCCCTGAATGAGATGGGCAGTGCTCCTTCCACACCAGCCTGGCTCTTCAGGGCTGCTTTGTGAGGCTGGCTCTGAATTTGGGTTTACAGGAAAAGACCCAGGGGGCATTTGCAGGCTGGGCCTCATGTTCCTGAGCTCGCTATAAATGCTGCCTTATGTTGGTCAGCAGTTCCTTGGCCTGCTTATTGGATATAGAAGAAAACTAAGAAAGAATGTTTGAGTCTTTGCTGTGACCATGAAAAATAGATCATGCTGAGATTTTAAAAATAAGTGAATGTGCCTCACTCTGGTCACAGAATGCCAAGCAGGAGTCTGGAGATTTATTTTCTGGAGAAGCTAAAATGAAAAGGCTTGCCCTAGAGTGAACAATCTCAGCCTCGACATTATTTTGGACCAGATAATTCTCTGTGATGGGAGGTTGTCCTGCCATTGTAAGATGTTTAACAGTATCGCTGGTCTCTACCCATCTCTGGAGTTGTGATTAAAAAATTGTCCTGAGACATTGCAAATATCCTCAGGGTATAGGGTTGTCACTCAGTTAATTTGAATTTCAAATACATAATGCAATTTTAGAATATATTTACCCTAGCAAATTATTTGTTGTTTATATGAAATTCACATTTAACTGGGCACCCTGTTTATTTATTTGCTAAGTCTGGCATCTCTACCTGGAGGACAAAATTGCTCCCAGTTGAAAACCACTGCCTTGAAGAAATCAGGAGCCGGGATGATGGTCTTGAGGTTTGGGGTTGTCAGAAGGGGGATGGATTGTTGGGTTAGTACCCAGCCTGGGAATGGAATAGTCCAGCCCCCAACCTCCTCCCTCAGTCTCCTTTCCTTACGCATCCTCCTCACCCCGCAGCCCCCCGGCCCCCACCCCTGGCCACAACTGCTCCATGACAGACAACTATGGGAGGAGGCTTCTCCTCTGGAGGAACTGAGTGGGACCACAAAACTACCCCCTTATACTAATATTGGGGTTCTGTAAAAGAAGGGCAGTCTCTCTGGTTGTTCATTCTATCATGAGGCCTGGTCTACAATAAGCCTTGTTTAGTGTATGCCTACTTCCCACCAGCTTTTTTGGACACCTCACTCTTAGATAAGAGTGGAAACCAGTGATTTAAGAGGAAAATTACCAATATAACAGAGAAACTATACCTACCCTTCTTTTCTTCATTTCTTTCTTTTAATAGAACCCTAAATTTATTCAACATGGTAAGTGCCCAGTTCTAGATGATGAATCATCATTGGTCCAAGCCAGTTATGAGAATCTTGTTCTCAGGAGGCCCAAATGACTTGGTTAGGGAGGTCTATGGGGTGCTTCTGGGGAAATTTTGCTTTGCTAATAAAAGCATCAAAAATGGCTGACACTAACTATCTGGTCCTTTTTTTCTTGTTGTAAAGGTGATATTTGGAAACAAGGCAAAAATATGGTCTGGAGGGAAAGGTCAAAAGAATTATAGAGAAACCAACCTAACCCATCTACCTATCACCATATTTCTTGTTAAATGACAAAGAAACTGCTTTTTGTTTAAGCATTTTATTACTTGTAGCTGAAAGCATTCTTAACTGATTCAGAGAACAAAGTGAATAGTTCAGGATATAGAAAAACACAACTCACTCAAACCTATTTAATGTCATTAGAGAAATTGAGTTTAATGAATTATTACTCTAAAGAGCAATTTTTATTAGTTTCTTATTTAAGCTTCCAGTGTTTCGTTACGCAATTGAAAATAAATACAAGAAATATATGTATTGCCTCTCTTTTACACTAAAGATAGTATACTGTAAAATTCAATTAAATATCCTATACAATATTTTGCATCTTGCTTTTATCACTTAATGATTTAGCTTGTAGAGAGATCTCTTCACATTAGTGAGGAATCATCCATATTTCTTGTCAGAGCTGCATAATATTCAACCCAATCATTGTGCCTTAGTATATTCAACAAGTAATTAACTGCTAATTGTATGGGTTCTTTATAATCACTAAATTTTACAGATTATGCCACACTCAGCAAACATATACATATGTCCTTTCATGCTTATGGAGATTGTGAGGGATATGTTCCTAGAAGAGGGGTTGCTCTGTCAAAGAGAAAATATATTCCTTATTTTTGATAGATATTGCCAGATTTCTCTCCAGAAGGGAATGTATGGTTTTTATTTATTTTTTTTGAAAAAGATAAATTTATTTATTTACTTATGCATACAAGAACTGGGGTGTAGGTCAGAGGTGTGGGGTGGTGAGAGGATTCACCAGAGACAGAGTGGGGAGCAGAACAGGCGGATCTACTGAAGTATACTGCTGAGGGGAGCAGTGGACGAGGCAGGAGAGGTCTGCTGCACCATGTGGGAAACTCCCTGGCTGGGAGTCGAACTCGTGCTGCAGTGGCAGCAAATAGCTGCAGATAGCGCTGAGACTTAACCCGTTGCACCAACAGGGAGGCTCTTGTATGGTTTTTAGCCAATAAAATCAGGGAGTGTCTATTTCTCCTATCTTTTCTGGTACAGTTTACCCTTATATTCTTCTTATAAGTGAAAATGCTCATATATTCATATGTTTAAAGGTGATTTATAGTTCGTTCTTCCTCGAACTTTCCATCTCCTTTGTCCTTGGATTTTGTTTTTATTTAGATTTCTAGAAGCACACACACACACACACATTCACGGAAGATTAGCCCTTTGTGATATATTTTACAAATATTGTCCAACTCCTTTGATTTTGCATTTGCTGTTCTTACAATATTATGTTTTTATATGTCAATCTTCCCTGAATTTTGAATCACAACTAGAAAGTCCTCTTTAGTCCTTAACTGAAAAGGAACTTGTCCTATTTTCTTCTAATAGATATTTATATACTATGAGGTATAATTACTTACATTGAAATCTTTGATCCATTTTGGGTCTATCTGATATATAGTATGGAGTATGGATTCAATTCAATTTATTATAAATAGCTCCCCAGTTACCACAACACATTTTACTAAAACGTTCATCTTTACTCCACTGTTTGGAGATGTTAACATTGTCATATATTAAATTTATCTAACTCTATTACTGGACTTTATTCTGTTCCAGGTATTCATTTATCTTTTTATGCAGTCTGTTTTTTATTACTAAGGCTTGTGTATATTTTCATATCTGATAAAGCTCCTCCCCTCTTAATGTGCTTCCTCTTAGAATTTTTTTTTAAGATTTATTTATTTATACATACAGCCGGGGTACAGGCCAGAGGTGTGGAGTGGTGAGAGGCTCCACCAGAGACAGAGTGGGGAGCAGAACAGGCAGATCAGAAATACACTGCTGAGGGGAGCAGCGGGCGAGGCAGGAGAGGTCTGCCGCACCATGTGGGATTCTCCCCGGCTGGGCGTCGAACTCGCATCGCTGCTGCCGACAGCTCCACAGCCCACCAGGGCCCACTAGGGAGGCCCCTCTTAGAATTTTTATAATAGCCATCCTAGTGGGTATGAAGAGATGTCTCACTGCAGTTTTGATTTGTGTTTCCCTAGTGGTTAGTGAGGTTGAGAAGCCTTTCACATGCTTATTGGCCATTTGTATATGCTGTGTTTAGGGAAATTTTCTCCCCATAGAATGCTTATAATAATGGCACTTTTTACATTGTGATTGTTTTCCTTCTAGGGCAGTGGTTCTCAAATAGGATTCCTACGCTAACGGCAGCACCAATACCTGAGAACTTGTTAGATGCAACTTCTCAGATCCTACCCCAGACCTATGAATCAGAAACTTTGGAGGTGGCCCAGCAACCTTGATTCTGATGTACACCAAGTGGGGTACCTCTCAATTTGTAAGATCTGGAAGGACAGAAACAATATCTGTCTCCCATTCTACCTTCACAGGGAGTAGGGAGAGGGGAGGATGGTAATTGGCAGGGATTAACAGTCAATGAACATTTGTTGAACAAATAAATTAAGTGTTGCTCAAGGTCATACCATCAGTTGGTGAAGGTTTAGTTAAGTTACCTCTTTTTTTGTTGGTTGCCTGGCTTGTGGTGTGAGGTTAGTAGGTGTACCCTAATACATTCAACCGATATTTGTTGAGGAACTATTATGGAACTCAGTATTTTTCAAAATTTGGGCAAATGTTCTTGCTGTGATAATAATTTGCGAGGCATCAATGGATGGCTTTTTCAGGTACTTAGAGTCCAAAATGAATTGGGGAAGTTTGGGCTTTATTAAAGATCAGGGGGAATCTTGTGAAAAAGGTAGCAGATCATGTTTGTTGTAGGGCAAGCCAAGTCAACATAAGGACACTTTTTTTTTTTTAAGAATAAATGTGTTTTGAAGTTCCCCAAAGACTAAATTTCTATATATAACGCTGCATAATATTCTTCCCATTGTTTTTTTTTTAATCTGAAAATTTTCATCACATCAGGGTAATAAAATAGCAACACACTTTGAAAGAACCATTTATTTATGAAAAAACAACAATTTTCTAATTTCCCGGGATAATAAAATTCAGTGAATTATAATATGAATGCATGGTACCTAGAGTTATTTATATGTTTTTCACAATAGTTTTTAAGTTCTAAAGGGAAACAAAATGAAAGATCAACTAAAAAAGGCAGATTGTTCTTCCAAAATTTTGAGTGGTGGTGTGCAGTTCAAGACTGCCTATTTTAACAATTGTGGGAACATTGATGCTTTTTTTTTTTTTTAAATAAGATTTATTTTTTATTTATACATACAAGCTGGGGTACAGGCCAGAGGCGTGGGGCGGCAAGAGGGCTCACCAGAGACAGAGCGGGTAGCAGAACAGGCAGATCAGAAATACACTGCTGAGGGGAGCAGCAGGCAAGGCAGGACAGAGGTCTGCCGCGCCATGCAGGATTCTCCCTGGCTGGGCGTCGAACTCGCGTCGCTGCTGCCGACAGCTCCACAGCGCAGCGCCCAACCGCTGCGCCACCGGGGAGGCCCCTATTGATGCTTTTTAATAAAACTTTAGGAGTACTTAAAGTGTATCCTAAAAAAAATCACATGCAGTAGTAGAAAGCACTTCTGTGAGTCTTATTGGCTTCCTTTAGGAAGGCAAAGGTTGTCGTTCCAGAGGAAACTGAGTAATGCGCAAAGCAGAACACACTGTGGCCAAGTCTCATTTCTAGGGAAAAAACTTCCCCAACTTTCATTTAACAAAACCTCTTTGGTAAAAGTTCACATGATGTATTCTGCTTTATCAGAAGTGGATCTAATGCTGATTAAGTGCCAGCACTGTGGGTGTCCAACAACAACGAATGAATGACTCGAATCAGCCAGGAATTTTGCCTTGAACCTTCTGAGACGGTGCTCAAAGGGAACAGCCCACAGTCGTTTTGTGTGGATTTGCTGCTGCTAAAGCAAGACAGAAAATAAAAAGAGAAGGCAAGTGTGAAGCTAGAAAGCTTTAAAAGCAAAGCTTGTTGCTTATTCTGGAAATAGTCTACCATTCAAAAGAAAAAAAAATTCTCTAGAAGTTTGTAACTATAAGATTTTAATTTAAACTGAGACTGAAGAAATGAATGAACTCATTAGTTAGGTGATTTGAAGCAAAGTGCCTAATCTATCCATGCCTCAATTTTTTGACTTTGAGAATGGGGGTAATAATAGCACTTATTTAATGAAGTTATTGTGAGATTTATCCAAGTCCAGTGCTTTGCAAAATGTCTGACAAATATTCACTGTCCAGTAATTGTTCATTACTGCTTACAATTCTTTCCTTTGACATTCATCTCCGCTAGCCCTTATCTGTAATTCACAAAACCCTGTAAGTCCTAATTTGGTAGTGAAACTGGGTGGACAGGGCACAACTGCCCAGGCTCTGAGGCAAGAGCTACCAAAAACACCCAAAGGCCAAAGGCCAAAAAAAAAAAAAAGGACAGTGCCTGATAAGAGGACAGGTCACTATCTGTGGGTTCTCACCCCCACACACATTTGCAAGATACCTCAGGCTACAGGAACAGCAACAAACATGGAGTTTATTTTACAAACAGGGGAAACAAAGACCTTCTGTATCCACAAGGAGCCGGCTATCTCACCCAGAAAGTGTCAGTGATGGTCGCCACTAGTCACCAGGAGTACTGGAGTGCACTGGCCAGGAGTGATGTAACTACTGGTCCCTCAGGACTGGTGTCAGAGACACGCAGTGTTAACAGCTTTTTGTAAGAGGTGGGTTAGACCAACAAACAGCTCTTTGAGACACCAGGCCTAGGGCCTTTGGTGCTCTTTTCAGGCAACGTCAGAGACCCGGCCCGGTGTCTGACAGAATCCTTCGGCTTCTTTTCTCTCCTCGGAGGGTGGCTGCTGGATGCTTCTTTTCCTCCCTGGAGGTGAGGAATGGAGTCTTCCCCTTCTTTCTTTGGAGTCTGGGACCATCTTCTTTCTTCTTTAGGAAGCTGATGACATTGTCATTGTCATCGTCTTTTGGGGGCTTCCTTTTCTCTCTGGGGCTGGTCTCTCTCTCTCTTTTTGGGGCTCTCCTCCTTTCTTCACCTTGCCTTCCTCTTCTCTCCCTCTTCTCTCTCTCTTTTCTTTCTGCTTCCCTCCAATCCTGGCTTATATTCTCTTTCAGGGTGCCTCTCCCATCAGTCTGATTTGCATCACTGACTTGTGGGGAGAGACAGGGTGCAGGAAATACACTTGTTACATAAGTGGTCAACTGCCACAGCAGACTTGTGTGAGGCAGTAGGGTGAAGGAAATACACTGCTCCTGCTGGCTCCCACTGCTGAGGCAGCTGGGTTCTGGTAACAGTACTACATCTTGGCCTGAATTGATAAAAGGCCAATGGAAAGTTTCTTGACCCCTTTGGTGAAAATATTATGGGGTTTTACTACAGAAATATTAATGTATTTACCTTTCTAAAACTCCCCAACTTTTAAATTCTGAGTCACTCTTGGTTCCATAGTGGTTATAAACCTATTTCAACATGATACCAGCACAACTGGTAGAAAAAGAAGGAACTCTGGATTCATAGACACCTATCTTTGGATCCAGGCCTGGCCAGAATCTGCTTTTTAGCCTCAGAGAACTACTTCCCTTCCCTACAGGCTCAGGTGGTTGATAGGTACAGTTGACCTTGGAATGATGAAGGATTAGAGGTATCCACCCAACAAGCAGTTGAAAATCCACTTATAGGGCCTCCCTGGTGGCACAGCGGTTAAGCGCTGCGCTGTGGAGCTGTCGGCAGCGGCGACGCGAGTTCGACGCCCGGCCGGGGAGAATCCCACATGGTGCGGCAGACCTCTCCTGCCTCGCCCGCTGCTCCCCTCAGCAGTGTATTTCTGATCTGCCTGTTCTGCTCCCCATTCTCCCTCTGGTGAACCCTCTCGCCGCCCCACGCCTCTGGCCTGTACCCCAGCTTATATGTATAAAATAAAATAAAAAAAAAATCTTTAAAAAAAAAAAAAAGAAAATCCACTTATAACTTTTGACTTCCCCAAAACTGAGGTACAGTCGTCCCTGGACCCCAGGGTGCTTAAGTCCCTTGCGCCCCGCCTTCTCTCTGCGCAGATTCATGTGCTTGGATTCAACGCACCCCCTCCCCCGCCCCTGCCCAGCCACCAGTTTTGGAACCTGTGGAGTATGGAGGGTCGGCTATATTTGAAAAAAATAGCCACATGTAAGTGGACCAGCGTAGGTCAAACCCATGTTGCTGAAAGGTGAACAGTTACTCCTTATACTACACAGGTGCGCCCTTCCTCAAATTCCTGTCGCTCTGCACACTAATGTATTTTCTCTCCATTCTGGGAAGGATAACCTCCCATTTGAACACTGTCTGAATTGTTCCAGGCCACCCTCCCTGGCCTGCTTGGCTAACTGCAAGTGGGTGGCACATGAGCCAAAAGCGAAAGTTCTATGGATTTCCGAGAACTGAGAGAAGGATTCAGATGAAGAGATCCTGTTAATTTATTGGTGTTTTCCTGCTTGCTTTCTCCCTACTTCTGACAGCCACTCACACTCCGGGAGCTAACTTTCTAGCTTGCTGCCCCAAATTAAATACAGGAATAAACACACAGACATACACAGCTGATTGAGGTGATGCTGATTTCAATTCACATAAAAGTTGGAAGGGGGGCGGGATCCCTTGTTCTCGACTATCATTGGCTGAAGAAGGTAGCTAAGTGGAAACTAGAGGATGGGAAGAGGCAAGGTTTAAGTTTGATTCATTTGCCTGGACTGATTGAACTGAGGGAGAAAGTTTAGGTCAGAGATTCTCAGTCCTGACTGCACAGTAGACAAACCTGGGCCCTTAAAAAAATGCCCAGGTCCTCTGTGGAGGGGTCGGGGCAGACTCCCTGGGGACGGGTCCAGGCACCAGAGAGCATAAACAATCTCTCCAGATTCACACTGGAAGTTGCCCTAGGTTAGCAAGCCACTTTAGACGTGCCTGGGAGCTGCCCAGGTTCCACCCCCAAAGACTCTGATCCAACTGACCTGGAATAAAATTGACCTGCCATGTGATTTCAGCATCAGAATTAAACTAATTAACTAACTTTTCCAGTGATTGTATTCTAATAGTGATTGATTGTGATTGTAATAGTGGGAACCACCACCACCTAGAGCGCCCAGGTTTTCTCCAAATGTGGGGAATCCCTTTCTCCTTACAAATGGGTGTCCTAGACTTTGAGATACTGTAGCAATAATTTTCAAATAATATATCTTAAATCTTATTTGACTCATTACTGAAAATTCACATTTTCAGTAAAAAAAAAACCCATTTTTGAACGAAAAACTGAAAGCATAACTCACAGCCATCGAACTGATTACCTGGCTGGGTGTTTTTCCTGTTGCTAATAATCACTATTATCAGATGAAATTTTACCCTAACACTGAAAAGGAATGGAAAGAACTAGAATATATGCAATAATAATGACTTTTTAAAAAAATGATTAAAGACCATTTTTAATAAATCTGTGAAGTTGATAGATATTACATGCGAGATATATTTGCACATACTTCTCTATACTTGATAACAATTGTTTTAATTTTTTATATTTATTTTTAAAAACATTTTTCCTCCGAGTCGAATAGTTTTTGTGTTATGTCTTTGCTTCATAGCAAAGCACTTTACCCTGTCCCTGAGAATCTCGAGTGAGTGCAGTGGCTGACTTCTCAGAGAAGTCATGAGTGACTGAGTGACTGAGAATGACTGAGCAGAAGAGACTGAATCTGCCATTAAAGATCCTGCTTCATCGAACTTCTCTGTACTCCAGGGCTTGGCTTTACGTCAGCTCTTGGTGAGAGAAGGGCAAGCCTGCTTTCATTACCCTGACCTTCAACAGCTCCCTCTCTGTCTCCTATGAGATGCTGCCCAAACGCCTTTTCTGGTTTCACGGCCTTTCCCTGCTTGATTCTTGTTCCTTCCCAGCCTCTTCTCTGGCCAGCCCTCACCATGCCAGCAAGCCACAGAAGGCAGCTCACCTGGCCTCCAGGCCTCCTGGTGTCTGGTCTTTGCCAGTCCCACCTGGTGACTGCAATACCCTTCACTATCAAATATCATCCCTTGGGAAGTCTCTCCTCCCTGTGAAGTCTCTCAGCATTGTTTAGCTTCTGAGTCCTCAACCAGCCATGTCATCAAAAAGAGTATGTTTTCTGTATGGGGGATAGAGGAGCAGCACAAATAGAGATGACCATTCTAAAATCTCGTTCATCCTTCTCTCAAGGACATAGATACCAAGGGTCTGGTATGTAAGATACTATTAAGGAGATACAACAGACCTCTGTTTTCATTTTGGGGTTGAGGGGAGCAAGTATGGGAAATGAATAATATACAAAACAAACAGATTTTCAAAAGGCAAGTTTTAAGAACAGGGATGAAGGAAATAAGACAGAGAAAAACGGAGGGGGATACTTTGTGGAGAGATATTTGAGCTGAGACCTGAATAATGAGTCAGCAAATGAAAATCTGGGTCAATAGAATTCTGGGAATGATTCCACAACTTTTATAGAGGATGGGGTGGAAAATGAAGACACATACACATGCTTTCCCTTCCGGGTCAAACTCCTTAGTCCACAGCTGAGGGGAGCTCAAGACTAGCACAGACATCACACCCAGCCTGGGCCCTCATGATTGCTTTTCCACAGGCGAGATGAGGAAATGAGGCCATGTTTGCCCAGAAAGGCAACAAGATGCTCCCTCTCTCAAAAGCCAACCCATGGGCCCTGGGGCTTTCTGTAGGTAAGTGAAGGACTCTAATAACTAGGCTTTGCTCATCCTCTTAACTCTCACAGCACTTTTAATTATCACCTTTACATTTAATCTTCAGAATAAATGACTAGACCAGTCATGTTTTTTTTTTGAGTTTATAGTTCTTTATTTTATGTTTTTTAAACTTTATTACTTTTTTATTGAGATGAGTTTGACTTACAACACTGTATATGATTTAGGGGTATAGGCTCACACCTCCTCACATGTATGTAACCACACCACACCCACCACAAAGCACCAATAATTCTCCACCACATTCCACTAAGCTCTCCTTTTGGTTCCCTCCTTCCAGACTTTCCCTCTAAGACCAGATTTGTTTAATTCCCATATTGTAGGAACCACAAGATATAAGCACAGGAATTGCTGCTCAGCTGGCTCATGGGCTTGGTTCTGGAACTTACTGGTAAGTGACCCTTGATAAATTCCTTCATCTTTTTGAATGTTGGTTTCCTTGTCAGTTAGAGATGTTAACACCCACCTCACAGTTTGGTAGGAAGAGGAAAAGTGTGAAATGTTTAGGAAAGTACTTGGCACCCCATAATTGATGATTGTGCTCATTGGCACTGGATGGCATGTCTGAGTCACTCAGCATCCGATCACTACCTTGACAGCCAGCACGGCCTGCGTGGGCTGGCTCCTTCCCAGACCTCTGTTACTCCTGAGAAGAAAAACTGACGCCTTCACTTGGCACCGCCTGACCTCTGCAAAACACAGGGGTTTTTGCTTTCTTCTGTATCAGTAAAGAACACTTGCTATTGCAGTTTCGGGGTAACAGGCAGGGCCAACGTTAACTAACTTCATTAAAACAGTAATAATTATTAAAAAGTGATTGAGTCAGTGTCCAGCCACTTTACAAAGAGAGTAAATGCTCTCCCCAAATAGATTAGTGCTCGTGTCAACTTGCCAAATTAGGAGCCATTGGAAACACCTCTGTGGTCACTTGTTAGAATCAGAAAGTGCTCTTTGATAGACTGGGTTTAGAAAGAATTCCCATAATATCTTGAGCATTTCCCTGCCACAGAGAAATGAAAATCGCCAGCACGAGGCACTTTGGCCAGGGATGGCAGCTTAGGGAGACCTGGAGTCCCCTAGAGTCTTTCAAAACATAAGCCGAGAGACCTCCGTCGAAGTCAATCCTCTCTTAACAATCCAAGATCCAGGACTGTGGAGCTTCCTCCAAGTGGATTCAGCAATAGAATGGTCATCTCTGGTTCCTCTGGCTGCCTGGTCCCAGCAGGGCTATGAGGAGGGTGAAACTCTCCTTCTGCTTGCTCCTTTGTGTAGTCTGTCTGTCTCCCGTATTTTCTAGTCTTTCCTCTTTAATGGTTTTCTCCATAGGTTGGGAACTCCTGAGTCCACTCTGGGTCCACCCTGGGACCCAGAATATTCTCTCTTTTCTTCAGCCAGACTCTTCAAAGGAAGCCTCTAGCTGTGTCTCCCCTACTCCCACCTGCTCATCGAGCCCTTGAGATCTGATTCTGTGCCCATAACCTGAAACAGCTCTGCTCGGCACAGTCAGACTCTCAGCCCTCCTCTATGTCGCCTTCCGTGCAGCCAGTAATGAAACTGGCTGCTGTTGGAATGCTTTCTTCACCTTGTTCTGAAGATTCCGTATCCTCTTGGCTTTCCTTCTGTCTTTCCGAGCATTCTTTGAGCTACTTTGCTGTTTCTCCTCTGCTTACCCTTAAATGTTGTATTTCTGTTTGCATCCTCTCTTGATTTTCTTGAAGCTTCAAACCTATACTTCCAGGTCTCGACCCCATACTCTAAACCTAGAAGTCATGCATCTACCTCCCCTTAACTTCCCCACCGAGGTTAAGGTAGGACCTTAACCATTAAAGAGGAAAGACCTTTAATATTTAAGGTGCTGTTGTATCTAAGTAAACCATAGCACAATTTTTTTTCTCTTTTTCAATTTTATTTTCTAACTTTATTGAGAAATAATTGAAACATTACTGTATATGTTTAAGGTATATAGCTTGATGTTTGATCTACATGGAAGGTGAAATCATAGCACAATTTTAATGGATGTCAGGTTTCATTTTGGCAGAAAAGTCACTTGGAAAATAGTCAACACTTTCAGGAGCCCATGCTATGGCTGGGGAAGCAGGTTGAAGTGTGAGCGCCCTTGTGCTGTACCCGCACATGTCTATGGATGTATATTACATGCATAACCTCTTTTGGGGAAATGAGAATTAAAATCTAGCCCCTCTTTTAGCTAACAGAAGTGTACCCAGGCTTGCTGAGGGTGCCCTGGTTTTTATAACTGAAGTTGGCACTTTAGCATTCCTAGCACAGAAGGGTTTTATATTTACTGTATTTGATAAAAGCATAATTCAGAATATTAATCAGGGCTTTTGGGGAACAACTCAGTGATTCAACTCACTGGAAAATTACATAGTTGAAATAAATATGCCCTATTGGGTTTGAGAAGTCATTCTGTCTCTTATCTAATTTATGCTAAAATTATAGCATAAATCTCCTTTCACATCCAAGATTCCTTTCTATTTAGTAAAGGTGATAAGACTCAGTGAATGGCCAGTGCCAATTCTGAGCAAAAGTCATTGAGAAGACAAAGGATTTGGTCTGACCTGGGTGTGGGCACAGCCAGGCGTGCTCTCTGACCTCTGGTTTTTATCCACATCCTCTGAAGTTAGTCCTCACCCCCTGACTAATGAGTCATGAAAAAGAAACAAATATCTCACAACTGGTATTTAAAAGGCAGTATGTGCCGTGGTAATTACATAGAGCTGAACCCAGACAATTTGGGTTCCAAACTTGCTTCTAGAACTTACTACTTCTATCACTGTTACTACGTAGTTAATGTCTTTTTGCCCCTGGGTATGTGTTTGTGTGAGGGACAGAGGGGTGGGGAGGGAGAGAGGGAGGGAGGGAGAGAGAGAGAGAGAGAGATTAGTCTTCAAACACTATGCTCTAATGAATTGGAATTTCACAGGTCAAGAAGTGGTTAAAGGTTTTTCATTCTGATTTCTCAAATTTGTCTTCCTTTGCCCCCCCTGTAACTGCTCAGCCTGAGACCGCCATGTTCCTGCTTCTTTCTCTGGAACCCATGTTGATCCTTCATGGTTCTTGGAAGTATAAGATTTTCTAAACCCTTAAATGTACTTTTAACCACAAATAGATTTCAAGACTTGCCTTGTTGTATTAGCTCTAATAATAATGTCACTCCTTTCAAATATTTTACCTTCAGACCATTTGTTTATTCAACCTACCAAGCAACCAAGCAACCAGCCAAACAACCAACCAGTTTTCTGGAGCTTCATGGCCTTGCTGGGAAGCCAGTTTCCATTTAGAGCTATAAGTGATATTTCAGTGAGCTCTGGAAGCAGGATGCACAGAGGAAGCTCATCCAGTCCAATTGAAGGGCACAGGGATAAAGGAGTAGGGGAAGAATGCATTGTGGAAGGTTTTCCAAAATAAGTTACGGTGAGCTGGGTCCTAAGGTTAAGTGACAATTGGCCATATGAAGGGCTGGGGTTTATTATTATTATTATTATTATTATTTTTAAAGATTTTTATTTTTTTATTTATACACACAAGCTGGGGTACAGGCCAGAGGGCTGGAGCGGCGAGAGGGTTCACCAGAGACAGAGTGGGGAGCAGAACAGGCAGATCAGAAATACACTGCTGAGGCGAGCAGCGGGCAAGGCAGGGGAGGTCTGCCGCACCATGTGGGATTCTCCGGGTGTGGAACTCGCATCGCCTCTGCCGGCAGCTCCACAGCGCAGCACTTAACCTCTGCGCCACCGGGGAGGCCCAGGGCTGGGATTTAGAAGAAAGCCAAACGAAACAACCAGGCTAGGAGGGAAGGCATAGCTCCTTCCAGGGGCCGCAAAGCCTATGTTCAAACCTTGATTCTGCTTCTTCCTTGCTGTGTGACCTTAGGGATACTACAAAAAGTAATGGCTCCTTAGTGACATCATTGTCCTAATGTAAATATCCTGGGATTGTATTGTCTTAGTTGCCAAAAGGGACTTTACAGATGTGATTAAGTTAAGGTTATTGAGATGGGGAGATTATCCTGGTTCATCTGAGTGAGTTCTATGCAATCACAAGGATCCTCATAAGAGGAGGCAGGAAATCAGAAAGGAGAGAAGGAAATATGATGGAAACATAAGTCAAATGATATGATCATGTGGTAAGGAATATAGGCAGCCTTGAGAAGGTGGAAGAGGCAAGGAAATGCAGAACCTCCACTAGGAATACAGTTCTGCAGACATCTTGACTTTGAAACTGATTTTGGTCTTCTGACCTCCAGAAGTGTAAAATAATAAAATTTGTGTTGTTCTAAACTGCTAACTCTGTGGTAGTATGTTACAACAGTAATAGGAAATAGATACAGGGACAAGCTATTTAACATCCCAGTGCCTGACTGACTCATCTGTACAAGAGGTTATGATAGCCCTTCCATAGTGCGACTCTCCTGAGAAGTAAGTTAAGTCACAGAATAGAAAATGCTTAGAATATAGTGCCTCACATGTGGTAAGTGCTCGATTATCCCATTATGCTAAAAGTTAGTCTTTTTATTCTCTATGAAATCTGGATATACAAGAACATATTAAGCAAGAAAATGACATGAGCAGGATTGCATTTTAGGAAGATTCAGTAGGGGGCAATGTGATGAATGGGTTTATGGAATGGGGGAGGGAAGGCTAGTGACTGGGAGACCAAATAGGAGACTATTGTGTAAGCCCAGGCATTAGGATGAAATCAAAGTCAGACTTCCCTGCTCCTTCTGGCGCGCTACCTTACTAAATTTTTAATGCCTTTAATTTTGTTGTCACCACTGTTGGCTGTGAACTCAGAATTTGTCCTCCAGTTCTTCCTCCTTATAAGAACCTCAATATTGGTCAGATACTACCCCACACACACCTTCCTGGGGCAGAGACTCCATCCTGTTTGATCTAAAGGTAATTCTATTACCTTGGCTTGTTTTTGGTTCTGGAATCAGTTGACCCAATTCTAGCTAAAGGGGAACTCTGTGAGGGCTTCTAGCAAAAGGTCCCTCTCTCTTTGGTGAATTGTGGAAAAAGAAGTCCTTTCTCCTCTCTCTCTGGCCTTGGTACTGTCTGGGTGTGATACCTGCCCTGTAGCAGCCATCTTGCTTCTACTGTTGGGATAAAGTAAAACAAGATGGCAGGAAGAACCTGGACCCACGATGACATTTTTCTTTTTTAAAGATTTTATTTATTTATTTTTGCATAGAAGAACTGGAGTGTAGGACAGAGGCAGAGGTATGTGTGAGAGGATTCACCAAAGACAGAGTGGGGAGCAGAACAGGCGGATCTACTGAAATACACTGCTGAGGGGGGCAGCGGGTGAGACAGGAGAGGTCTGCTGTGCCATGTGGGTCAGCTCCCTGCCCAGGGATCAAGCTCAGGCTGTAGCAGTGATATCCCTAGGCCACCAGGGAGGCCTCCAAATGACATTTTTCAACCACTGATCATAAGTCCCCAAAGTCTTTCCACAACAAAACTTAAGCTAGTTTCTTTTACCTTATAAAACAAAAGCAGCCTATCACACAATCTGAGGTTATTTTATTTGTGTTTATTATTTCTCAACTGATAAGATTGTAAGCTCCTTAATCATGAAGTTTTTATGTCTATAAATACCTGGATATGCTTGGCACATCGTGGGTGCACAACAATTATATTCTGTTTGACTTTCCAGTCATACCAGATGACTCTTTGGATATGGGGTGGTGGGGGAAAGGGAAGAATCCAAGATAATTTCCTAGTTTAGGGCCTGATGAGCAGGTTGATGGGCATGCCCCTGAGAGAGCAACACCTGAGGTGGAGCAGCCCAGACTTATGTTACTACTGGGTTGGGACATTCTTATGGTGACCTTTTTGGCCTCTCTTTCCTCTGTGTCTCGGGTTGCTACCACAGTCCCATATGAAAACAGTGAGTAAGGGAAAGCCGGGGGCCCCAGACTGCAGGACTAGCATTTGGGCAGGGTTGCTTATAGTTCCTGTTTCTGTCTTTTACCACATTCCAGCATAGTAGTGACTCCCTCACCTGTCACTATGGGCCTTGTCCTAACTTGCCATTTTATATAATCATTCTCCACTTGAGAGCAGCCCTTGGTAAACTACCAAGATCAGGATTCCGATCTTCCAGGTGTCTTGGAAGATGAAGTTGAGTGACAAATTCAACAGGAAAGAAGAAAGTTCTCCTTTTAGGAATTTAAATAAAATCCATTTTTATTACTAAAGAGTGTATACAGTATCAAAACTCTTCCAACCTGCCCCTCTCCTCTGCCCTCCTAAAAGTTGCGTAACAGTTGTAACCAACATTTTGAAAGCCTGTGTCTCCTAAGAGCCAGGGCATGCTGGGGGGTGGGGCCCCCTCAGTGCTACAGGACTGACCATCTGGCCCCAAGCAGCCCTTTGATTGAGGGCTTTTGGTTTTCTGGCCTTGGAGCTGCTTGTTTTTAAGCTCATTTCTACTCTTCAGTTGTCCTGATTATCTGTAGAAAGCCTTCGCTCTCCTCTTTCCACGGTAACAGATTGAGCTCCCCCTGCCATGCCCACCTTTTCCTTCCCTCCTTCCTCAGCGGAAGTACTTGCCAGGCAAGGGCGGCTCAGTCACCTCTGCCTGCAGAGGCAGCCAGCAGCCTCTTAGTCCCAGGACTAGGGAAGAAACACAATATCCGGGTTGGAAACTGATTTGCTCTTTGTCATTGTGTTTTCCTTAAATTGAAAAGCAGAAACAAACAGGTGGCAGAAGCTAAGGGTTAAAAGGTGCAAAGAAGAAACACAATTCTGGGGTCTTGCCGCCTCTCACACTTGAGAAAGGAGGGGAGGCAGGGGAGCTTCTCTAGGCTGGAATGAGCCCCCTGTGCAGTCCCTGGGAAAGAAACACAAGATATAGTTAGTGACACCCCCTTTAATATTTGGCCTACTGAACACAGTTGCCTCTATGGAGAGTGCACACCAGGGCCAGCTGACTCTGAGCTGAACTAAAGGCAGCAGACGAGGGGGGTATGCTGGCTGTTCTTCCCGTGCTTCCCCCTCATGGTTCACCCTTCTCCCTCCTGATTGTGATGGGAAACACATCCCAACCATAGCTCCACCAAGGCTCCTTTGCCGCTGGCTTCCTGGCACTGTTCTTTAACACTTTGTGTGCTGGTGCCCTTTAAATTTCACAGCCCTTGGGGCCGGCCATTTTCTGTGCCACCGTATGAATGGTATAAGCATTCAATAAAACACACACAACTCCTGAACTACTGGATATTAAAAAAAACTGTAATATCTCTCATAAAACACCTTACACTTTCACCAAAACAATGTGTAAAGCTTCTAGACTGAGTACGATCAAAGAAATAGCTCTTAGTATTTCCAAATAAATCCACCGTGGCGTCAAACACCAGAGACTAGATGAACACGTATTAATACATGAGCGGCCACCTGATACTGGTGACAAAAACACGTACTAATACGTGAGCGGACCACAAAGTGTTAACACATGAGGGGCCCAGCAGAGACAGGATGAAAGGATAGTCTCCTCTCCACAGCTCCTGCTCGCCACCCCCCAACTGTGCCCCCCTGACAAGCTGTAATTTGTCCTGTGACTCAAGCCCTCCCTTTGCTCCCACAGTCCTGGAGGTGGTGACAGCTGGGGCATTTGCTGTTTCTGGGTGCCTCATTACTCCTTGTTGCTTCCTTTTATCCTGCCCACATTTCTGTATATAGTCCCTTCATTAAATTCTCAGTTAAATACTTTGGAGTGTGCTGTCTGCTTCCCACTGGGGCCCTTGGCTAATACTTCATTAAATCTTTTAAATTAGGTTTGCAATAAGTCAGTGTTGCCTGTTTACCCAGATTTACTACGAACACCTAGAAGGTTCTGTGCTTGTGGGCTGAACTTTACATGTGCACCTTTGCAGGTCCTGACATACTCTGCACTTCCTCATTTCCCTGTGGGGCCTTATTGTTTTATTACTTTGTTTCCTGACCCAATTTCACCATTTGCAGTGAAGTAGCAATTGCCACGTTTTAGGCAGCCATAGGATAACTACAGGGTGACCTCCCGCAATTGCTTAAACTCCTCAAGCCTCAGTTTCTCTCATCTCTAAAATGAATATAATTATAGCATTGCCTTGTTTTTTAGGGTCTTTACAAGGGTTAACTACATTTAAGTGTGTGGGGTACATAGTCTAGGACATGACACACAGTAAGTCTCAATAACTAGTAGTGACTGTCATTTTTATTGGGAAAGGATTTTACTTGGAATTAAATAACAAAGTTTGAAATCCAGTTCTTTGACCTTAGAACTGTCACATTCATAGCATGGGGTTAATAATACAGTTGACTCCTGAACAACATGGGCTTCAGCTGCACAAGTCCACTTGTACACAGTTTTCTACCTAATGGTTCCAATTTTACAGATTGATCCAACCTCGGATGTCAGTGGGCTGAATCTGAGAATGCAGAGCTGGGGGATATGGAGGACTGACTATAAGACCCTTGAACATCCACGGATTTTGGTATGGGAGGGAGGTCCTGCAGAAGGTCCCCTGAGGATACTGAGGAACAACTGTGCTTGCCTCACTTGGTGATTGCTAGACCAAAATATGATGATGGGTGGCAAAGGAGTTTGCAAATGCTAAAGCAGTGTACAAGTGTAAGCTGTTGGAATCCCAAAGTGGGAGAGGATTCCTTTCTGTCATATGGAGTCTTTGTTCTGGTTCATGGGCTATAATGCTGTAAGAGGGTGGTCCTCAGGAAAGGGGAGTGTCCAAGGACCCCACCTCCACCTCAAGCCAGAGAGATCCAAGACATCTAGGACTACGAATCCCAGAATGCCATCATCACCGAAGGAAGGATGCTGAGGACTGAGGGTGGAGTTCAAAAATGATTTTGGGATTTAAAAACCAGACCTGTGAGCTTGGAGAGGGGTGGCAATTGCTCGTGGTTGTGGATTCCCAGTTTTTTTTGAGTGTGCTATTAAGATTTCAGCTCAGCGGAACTGGTAGGACACATTCACTAATTTATTTTTTATCTTTTTCCCCTTCCCTTTTTGTAAATAAACCCTTTTATTAATTTTATTGTGTGTGTCTGCAGTTGAGTCTTATAAGTCCCTTTAAGCACACAGGTGAGAACCCACAGACAGGCACCCCATTTAGTCGGGGCTGCCCTGTAACAATGCCTCCAGAAATGGGGGTTTATTTCCCATTTGATACTTGTAAGGAATTTGGTTTTACCCAGGGAAGAGAAGAGATAGTGTTGGTTGTGGAAGAATTTGTGATGGATATGGTGGGGAGATATTTTCTCAGCTTTTGGAGGTGCGTTATTCTTAAGGAGCCCCAGACCAGTAAGGCCCCTGAAAAGGCCCCTAAAAGGCCCCACTCTGGTGGGACCTCAAAAGCCTGTGGGAGCCTAAGATTATACAGTGATATTTGTGTTACCATTTCCTCTTAAGCGGGCCTCTACACCAGTCAATATTTTGGAACTTGCCTTGTGTGTAGATGCTCCTCCCCGCCCCCTCAATGTGGCCCTTTGTCCATGGACGTTTCTGGCCAAAAGGTACAGAATAATGCTTGCTGTTACTTTGTTTTGGCTTATTTCCCCAACTCTGGATGCCAACCTTATGTAGGTAATATGGCTACTTCTCTTTGTTCTGCCTGATTTCTGGAAGATCCTGTGGGCTCAGCGTTGGTGGAGCCCACGTGGCTCCTCTGTGACCTTGCTGACTTCCTATAGCAAGGCTGGAGGCCCCCACACCCACAGTGCTTGCAGCTGGGACTCGCTGGCCTGACACAAATGCTATCCCTGGCAACGAACCAAAGGCTATTATGAGGTTCTCCCAGCTTCTGCCACAAGGGCCATCGAGCCAGCACTTGTGTGACCCATATACATATTTCCTCCATCTCCAGGCCCTCCTCCCTCTCCTGCTGCCATCTTCTTGACTAACGCTCTTCTTTGTACTGTCCTGGAGTGTTGTGCCCCTCCTGGGGCATTTTTGGATGTTGGCAGACTGATTATTTGGGATTTGTTGCTGCCAGGCCTGAAAAGCCTAGAGAGGGCAGTCCAGAAAAGCTGACATGGACCGTGTGTCTCAGGGGAAGCTGAGCGCTAACCTTGCCCAGCCCACACCACTCAGAACAGAAAAGACAGTCGGAGATCTGGAACTGTGGATGAAATGTCAAATCAGGGCACCTGGGTGGCAAGGCTTTTATTATATTGATCAGATTTCCTGCCAGTCAACTCCCCTAAAAATCCAGTTTCACTTCCACTTACAGGCAATTATGCTTCATCCCATCTTTCCACCCTGGGCCCCACTGAAAAATTATTTGGAGCTAGAGCAGGTGGAGCGTTCTTCCTCTCTGTCAACTTCAGTGTGTTATATGACCCAGTTCTACCTGGGCTGAACATTTTTAATGATTTTTTACCTGCAAATTTCAGTTAGGGTATGAGATTTCCGCAAATGTCTATTCTTAAAATAATAAAAACACTTCAACCTTTAAGAGTGCCTTACTATAAAGGGAAAAGCCTCCATTATTCTTAAGAAAACAAACAAAAAAAAGATGCTAAGTAACCACTTAGATTCTGGTTTTCTTTTTCTTACTGGTGACACCATTTAGCATTTACTCTAGCTAAAACATAAATGCAGCTATAGTGTGTGTGTGTGTGTGTATGTGTGTGTGTGTGTGTGTGTGTATGTGTGTATACATATATACATTTAATTTATATGTCATTTTAGAAGAAAACATCCTAAGGTTTTACTAGGCAAAGTGGAGAAGTGTAGCAGTGTAACAGTGGTATTAATGCATTTTGTGCATTAATTGTGATGGGGATTTATGATAATGTGGTGCATCATCTAGATCTTTGGAAGGCAAATCATTATGGTTTAAGTTGCAGAAAACCCTGAATGACATGCTCTGCTGGAGACAGGAAAATTTTTTTGACAGTCTTCTTCCCACTATGTGCTGTGATGATCATTTTAATGAACTCTATGTCCTTGAGTCATATCTTAATGAGAACTTGCTGGCTGGTAGGAAAAAGGAAGCTACAAATCAGAGCTGAACAAGAGTGCTTAAAGAATTTCATTATTAAAACATTCATCTTCCAAGTATAAAGAGGATGTGTGAATTCTGTCAGTATTGGGTTGGAACATGGCAGTCTCATGAATAGTTCTATAATGCTTTGTCATAGAAAATTTCAGATAATAATGTAATGCAACTCCATTTATCTACTACCAGTTTTAATAATTATCAACATTTTGCTATTCATGGTTCATTAAAACTCCCTGGTTTCTTTTTTCTTTTTAAAAGTATCTTAAGGCAAATTCCAGATAACATAAATGCTTGTGTGATGGTTAATTTTATGTGTGAATTTGACTGGGCCATTGTATTAGCCTCCTTAGCTGATATAACAAAATACCACAAACTGGCCAAAGCAATAGAAATTTATTTTTCATAGTTTTAAAGTCTGAGAAGTATAAGATCAAGGTGCCATCAAGGTAAGTTTCATGTTGGGGCCTTTTTTCTTTCACTTGGAAGTGACCTTCTTCTCCCTGTGAGCTCATGTGATATCTTTTTTGTGAGCCCCTTAGAAAGCTGCCAATCCTATTGGATCTGGGCTCCGCCTTTATCATCTCATTTAACCTGTGGTCCTAAAGGCCACAACTCCCAATTCAATCAAGCCGGGGGTTGAGTTGGGGGTTAGGTAGATACAGTTCAGTTCACAGCAGCCATGGTACCCAGATACTTGGTCAAATATTATTCTGGATATTTCTGTGAAATGTTTTTTTTTTGGGTAAGAGAATATGACATACATAGACTTTTGGGAAAGCAGATTGCCCTTCACAATGTAAATGAGCCTCATTCAGTCAGTCTAAATCTTTATTGGAAGAAAGACTGAGAAACAGGGATCTATCAGGAGACTGCTTTTGGACTCAAAGTGCAGTTCTCTGTAACTCCAGGCTGCCAGCCTACCCTGCAGAGCTGGATTTACCAGCCTCCGGTTCTTAAAATAATGTAATCTTTATCTAGATAGAGATCTATAGATACATACACACATAGATGGAGAGATAGATACATGATAGATAGAGTTATGCTGCTTTCTCTCTCTATATATATAAACATGTATAGATGGATCTATAATCTAGCTCTGAATATCTGGACCACTCTGACTCATATAGCTTGTAAATACTTTAATACATATCTCTAACAATAAGGACTTCAAAAAAAAAAACAATTCAGTCACACCCAACAAAATTAACAAAAATTTGCTGTATCATCTAACACGGAGTTTATGGTCAATTTGCTTCAATAGCTCACGCATGTTTTCTTACTGCTTGGTTGTTCAAATTAGTATTTAATAAGATCTACACATTGTATATGGTTGACATGTTTCTTGAGTATTTCTACCTCTCTTTCTTGCGTTAAATTTTTTTTATTTTCATAAAAAATTTCAAACATAGATATATATTGAGAAAAGTACAGTAAATCTCCCCCAGGCCGTCAACCTGCTTCAATACTATGGGTGTATAGATGGTCTCGTTTCAGCTATCACCCTCCCCACTTCCATCCCCACTCATTATAAAACAAGTCCCAGACTTAATGATTTCTAAGGCAAATATTTCTGTATGTATCTCTAAAAAATAAGAAATATTTTTAAAAACTCTAACTACTACATCTTTGCCATATCTACAAATATTAATAGTATTTCTGTAACATCATCAGGTATCCAACAGATCATGTAAAAAATCCCCTGATTATTCCTTAAATGTCTTTTTAAGCTGCTTTGTTGTAATGAGGGCTCAAACAAGGTCCATACATGACATTGGGGTGATATGTCAATGGGCTGAATTGCATCGCCCCAATTCACATGTGTAAGCCCTACCCTCAACGTCACTGTGTTCAGGGGTTGGGCTTTAGGAGGTAATGAATGTTAATTGAGCTCACAAGGGTGTGTGTGTGTGTGTGTGTGTGTGTGCGTGTGTGTGTGTGTGCGTGTGTGTGTGTGGGTCCTAAGCCAGTAGGATTGATGACCTTGTAAAGGAAGAGGGAGAGCCTCTCCACCCACTGCGTACACACCCAGGAAAGGCCTGGTAAGAAAGCAGCAAAAAGCCAGGAAGTGAGTTCTCACCAGAACCCAACAAACCAGCACTTGAGCTCAGATTTTCAGCTTCTAGGAATGTGAGAAAATCAATTTCTGTTGTTTAAACCACATAATCTGTAGTATTTTGTTATGGCAGACTGAAAGGACTAAGACTATATAGTTCTTTAGTTCTGACTTCCTTCCACTGTTGTTCCCTTTGTATTTCATTCATTTGTCAAAGAAACTGAGTCATTTGTCCTATAGAATTGTCACATTGCACATTTGACTGATTATATTCTCCTGGTGTCACTTAATACATTTCTCAACTCCTACGTTTCCTGTAAACAGTTCAGCCTGAAGTCTTGATTAGGTCCCATTCATTTCAGCAAGAGTATATCCTTATTACATCACGTCAGGAAAAGCATGTTGTCTTATGTTTACACCTTTAGTGATTTTTTTCCTAAAGATTTATTTATTTATGCATACAAGCTGAGGTGCAGGCCAGAGGTGTGGGACTGGTGCTGCAGTCGCCAACAGCTCCATAGCACTGTACTTAACCCGTTGCACCACCAGGGAGGCCCCACCTTTAGTGATTTAAAACAGACTGGCTGGTGATGGGTCACGGGTGAATCGGTGGTGGGTTACCCAAGGGTAATACACAATAATGTAAAAGATATAAATAACAATAAAAATAAATCAATAGACTGGCAGTTCTCCATAGTGTTGGCCTGATGTGTCCATAATACAGATTCCCTGAGCCTTCGCCTACTGGCATTAGTAACCATTGACATCCATGCTTTGGATCCATAAATTCATTAGGATTTGAAAGTAATGATTTTCTAATTTTTGCCATTCCTTCCGCTTTTGGTAGTTGTGATCCTTCTATAAAGAAAGGATTTTCCACATTATCTACTCACCCTGAATTATTAATAAGTATTTAATAAGATCTACATGTTGTATATGGTTGACATGTTTATACAAAAAAGCCAGGGCTAAATGCCTTTTCTTTTCACAGCCTGTCAAGGGTTGATGTCATAGCAAGACCACTAGAGGAGATCATTGCTATGTTTTTAATTATTATTACATGAGCTGTTGAGTTTTCATATATTTGATGTGTTTCAATCTATTATGAATATTATCTTCTTTGGCCAGGAAGCGCCCTTCACATCAGCTTCTGTCTCCCTTTGCTGTGACCTCAAGCATCTTTGATTTTAGGAATAACATGTTCCAGCCTCAAGTCCTTCCCCAGATATTGAATCAGTTGTTTCTCCCAGGAGTCCTGTTTTCTGTTAGTGAGAAATGGCATTTAGAAACCACATCTGGCACTGGAGAGGTTCATTGTCAGTGAATTGTCATTGCTTCTTGATCTGGTGAATAATATTGAGGAAATAAAACTGTCTTCAACGATGACTGAAACTATAATTTAAACTACTTAAAGGCTTTTTAAGGGATGCTTTTTTAATTGAAAGAAAAAATTGTAAGTGAGGAAACTGAGTATTAGTAGAAAATATGTATTAGTAGAAAATCAAACCATTGACCTACATAGAAAAACGATGACATATATATTAAAGTAAGTGCTTATATGTTGCTGAGGGTTGTATTTCTTTTCACATTATTTTATTCTTTCTAATAATGGTGTTTTATTTAGCATACATCAACATATTTAATTATTATAATTATCACTAATAATGTGACATAATATTCACTGTTATTCTATTATATAACTATGTGATTATTTGATAATACTATTTGTTAATAAAGGCTGATACAGATAGCTGTATGAATGAATGACACTCATAAATCAGGTTAGAGTTCTTTGTTAAGTTTTTTGTTCTGATTTGGGGCTCAGATAACGTGCTTACCCCTGGTGGAGAATTCTTGTTCACCAATTAACTTTCCAAGCATCATTTCCCTTCCCTGTGGACAGCTTTACAGGGAGGGAGTGTATTGACCAACAGACATGAATATTTCAATTTTCTAGGCAGATACCTTTTTTATGGCAAAATTAGACACAGTCATTTTGATTTATACATCTGTTTCCCATGACTTTGGTAAATGTGAATCAGCCCCTGACTCTGATTGGGTAAAGTGGAATAACTCAAGTACTGGATAATCTCAGGTCAAATTCTGGACTGAGAAATCCACCAAGAGTCTACCCTCAGGAGGGAGGTCCCCCCTCGAAAGACAGCCTACTTCTCTTTTTGAGGTGTGCAGTGCCAGCAGGCACAGGGCAGGTTCATTATTGATTCAGGCACACAGGCCACGCCAGACAAGGAGGCTGGCATTCAAGGAGGCAGGCACAGGCTGGACAGGGCAGGGGATAGGAGGCAGGGAGGCAACCGAGCCTCCCAGCCCCTCCCAAATAATTACTTTTTCTCTGGGGTCTCTCATGCTCTTGCCTCTTTTGTTGTCACTTGTCTCCTTGTAGCCATCCTCCCATAGCTGTCTTTGACCCTGGCCTCTCAGCTCAGGTGTGCACACTTGCACATGCATGCACATACCCATGTGCCTTGTGTCGGCCATCAGGCACACGTGCCCCCATGCCACACTCCCAAGCACCTTCTGTATCAACACAGCCAAGACCACAGGTGTAGCCACAGAGGCTAGTGGCTTAAAAAGCCCGATTAATTCCATTTACCTTACAAGATGGTACTTTATTTTTGTTCTTTTGGGAGGGGGACATTTTACCACCTAGATCATTGAATCAAGCATTAGATGTGCTTTCCTTGTTAACCCTTTTATTTTACAGAGCTCAACTAAATGTTTCATGGCCTTGCTTTTTTTTTTTTAAGACTTGTTTATGCATACAAGCTGGGGTGTAGGCCAGAGGTGTGGGTGGTAAGAGGATTTACCAGAGACAGAGCCGGAAGCAGAACAGGCAGATAGACAGAAGTACACTGCTGAAGGGAGCAGCGGGCGAGGCAGGAGAGGTCTGCTGCGCCATGTGGGAATCTCCCTGGCCGGGCATTGAACTCGTGCTCCAGTGGCTCTGGACAGCCTCACAGTGCTGCGCTCAACCTGTTGCGCCACCAGGGAGGCCGGGTCTTGCATTCTTCATCCCCATTCCTCCCTGGTTCTGCTTCAGGCTCCTTCCCCTGCCATCTCTTCAGCCTGGAGCCATCTGCCACCTCAACACACACCCCAACATAATTATCTTCTAGTCATTCTTCAGAATTCAGCTCAATTATCACCCTCTTTTTTGCTGGCGAAGCAAACCTTCCCCAGTCCTCAGACTTGGTGATGTCCTTCTATGAGCTCACAGCCCCCTTCCCTTCCCAGCACCTGCTAGCTTGTAATTAAACATGTGTTTGTGTGGTTATTAGATTAGGGCTGAGAGATAGGGACCACCGCTGTTGTACTTACCTTTGCATCTTCTTTCCCGTCATAGGACACAGAGTAATGATTTGTACCATCAGTAACGAAATGAATTACTTACATCTGCCGGTAAGCAGACATTGCTCCTGGAAACCTACTCACCTGGGGCCACACATGGATGAACACTACCTCATCCAGATGCCCTCTTTTTCTACCTGCAGCTCAGTTCCCCTCAAACCTGGCTGAGGTCAGAATTTTGTTAGCATCCTCAGATTCCCTAACAGGCTTATCCACAGGGCATAACTTTCATGCTGTGTTAGTTGGGTGATGGCGGTTGGCGCTGAGTGTTCTGTGGGTCCCCATCCTTGTACTGTCTTCTCCTGCTGTATTGGCCCCTCGTTTCTGAGGGATGTTCTCCTTAAACTCCAGTTTCTTCTGTGACAGTTATTCTGCCCCAAATGTCAGTCCACTTGCTGCTCTGCTCAGCACCCACAGCGCAGCGCTTAACCGCTGTGCCACCAGGGAGGCCCTGATTCGGTTTAGATAAGATAATGAGGGTGGGGTCCCCATGCTGGGATTAGTGCCCCTGTAAGAAGAGGAAGAGACACCACCGCTCCCTTTCTCTCCTCCACATGAGGACTCAGTGAGAGGTGGCTATCTGCAAGCCAGGAGGAGGGTGCTCCCAGATGTAGAACCTTCCAGTGTAAAGATGTGTGGTAGATTAACATTTGCTTTCTAAGCCACTGTAGTGCCATTAAGGCACAGGGCAGGTTTCCTATGATTCAGGCAGATGGGTAAAGGAGGAGTCCTGGAGTCCTTGGTGCTTTTTAGGCCTCTCAGCCTCCAGCAAATCTTCACTCTCTCTGGGATCTCTGGCATGGTCTCGTGTTCTCTCTGCTGCACCCCAATGATCCTCTGCGCCATGCTCTGTTCTCTGCTGCTTCCGCCGCTGCCTCTTATACTTCTGCCACTGTGTTGCTGCCCTCATAGTCTTAGTCTCTCCAGGCCCAGGTGTGCCCACTCACGCACACCCATACCCTACTCTAGATGCTGCCATCAGGCACGTGTACAGGACTGCAGGGATCTGTCATTAAATCTAGAGGGGATAGGGCGGAAAATCCTGACCATTCTTTCACTTACCCTACAACCACCTAACCTCTGACCTTATATTATAGCATCCTGAGTTTACTAAGAGAACCACCTTATGAAATGGCAATGATTTTTATATCCTTTCTACAAATACGCAATCAGAGAGTCTGCATGTTCTCCCCATGGACACATGGGCAAGTGGGGGGAGTCAGGATTCCAAATTGGAACTGTGCTTTCACTGTCTATCACTGTTCATTGCTTAATGTCTACCTAAGGGGGGATGCAGGAATAGTATATATTAGTTCATCCTTTCTGAATATTTAACAGGAACTTAGCTAAGGGCTTGGGATATACAACCCAACGAACCTCTGCAAGTTCTACTCACCATCTTGTCAGTGTGACTGTGTGATAAATTCAAAGGTATGGCCACATAGGGAGTGAGGGGTTAACTAAAGAGGAGATTTAGGTTAGGGCAGTAGGAGAAGGGCTGGGACACAGAGCTTGTCTTTGAATTTCAGCACTGCCACTTACTAGTGTTTTGACCTTAAGTAAACGACTTAGTGTTTTAAACCTTGGTTTCGCCATCTAAGAAAAGGGATAGCACTTTCTGGCAGCTTGTGAAGGTTAAACGAAAACATGCAGGTGGAAGGGGCTCCTTAAGATGATTGTGGAAGCCCAGTGGCCTCAGCAGTTGGGAAAGCTTGGTGGCAGACATATGGTGCTTGGTTTGGAGGGGAGGAGCGCTGTGAAAGCAGCCTGGGGGTGGGGCCCAAGTTGCTGTTCAGGGTCAGTTGCTACAGAGTAATCCTGTGTTGACGTCATCCTGATAAATGGACTGGGACAGAGGTGGCCCCTTCACCAGCTCACAGTGGGTGTACAAGTCCACTGCCACGTGCATAGAATGCTGCCCCAGGTCCACACTTGCCTTGGTTCTACAACAGGGTGAGCCAGGAGGGCTTTCTAAATGGCTGGCCCACCAGGAAGAAGGTAGTAAGTTGTTGGCTATATAAAAATGAAAAATAAGATGAAATGTTCAGCATTCAACCATTCCCAGCAGGCCTGGCAGCCTGGACCCCGTCTCTCCATCAGCCCTGATCCCACACTAGCTGCCGTCTTGTACAAGACGTTTGGAATCTAGTCCCTTTAAGGTGACCCAGGATGTTTAGTATATTCAGGTTCCCCAGTGGGAAATGGGTTGGGCTGGCTGCGCACAGGGGAATTTTCTAATTCAGGAGTTAGCCTGGGCTTTGGTGCACTGACTGAGGCCCTGACTAAGCTGCCTGCCCTGGGGAAAGAGCTAAACATCTCAGAACTTTTTCTTATCTGTGAGCCGGAAATAATGTTACTTATTTTGAATGTTTGCTTTAAGGCTTGAAGATAGTATATGTACAAGACTGTACATAATGCCTAATACATAGCTGCTATCCATAAAATGGTAGTTACAACTTCAAAATATTTGGGGAGACTTTGGGCTTTTGAGCAGAGTGCACTATTTAACATTTCCTTAAGCTGCTGGACTGTTAATAAAATCAGAATTAAGGTCAGTCCACCTTTTCCTTCACCAACAGCCTTATTTAAAAATAATGAAAAATAACCAATATAACAGAAAAGTGCACAAATCTGTAAGTACACATCTTGTTAAACTTACAAAATAAAAGCACCCATGTAACCAATACCAAGATCAAGAATAGAACCTAAGCAGACTCACAGTTAGCTCCCTTCACTGGTGCTTAATTTGGATTTTGCCACCATAAGTTAGTTTTGTCTATTTTTGAACATTCTCTACATGGAGTTGAGTATGTGCTCTTTTGTGTCTGGCTTCTTTCCTTCCACATCATAGCTGTGAGACTTGCTTATATTGTTTCTTGTCACTGTATTTTGTTCATTTTTGTTGCTACATAGTATTCCATTGTGTAAATTTATTACAATTTATTCCTTTTAATTGCATACTTTTAATTATTTTTTAATGTGGGATATCTGTGCAATTTTCTTAACTGGCTACTTATATTCTTTATATAATTGAATACACAAAAAAGGCAAGTTTTTCTATCAGGAATTTGTAAATCTTGGCAAGAAATAGGTGGAGGAATTTACCCGGTGAGTCCATTTTCTCCCCATCCGGCCAGGGAGTGAATTTCTTGCTTCTTGGGGGAAACAGACAGCTCCATACTGAATAATCAAGTCTCTAGTAGACAATGAGTGGGCATTTTAATGCCCTTCTGAGAAGCTTGCCCCCAGTATTTCCAACCACAATGGTTTGTTTCTACCTGCCTCCCAGATCAGAGAGAAGGAATTTGTAACCTTAGCAAATTAAAACCAAACAAACCAAACAAACCAACAAACAGCCAACAAACAAAGCCTGCCCACTTCATGGTGGAACTATGGCTATGTTGAAAATGTTTGCTTATTTGATTGAGTTCATAGGAGTGATATTGCTTTGATATTGGGAATCCTAGTTTGTCTCTGTGTTTCGTTTGTTTACTTTATTGGAAATCCCAGGATGATATCAGGTCTCTGGTTGGCCTAACTGTGGATTATTTGAGTTGAGCAGCTGGAATTACTTTTCAGATATTTTGGCAACAGGGAAATCCCAAATGTATTTTGGCCCAGCACTTTTATACTTTTCTTTTTTTTTTTTAATGTCTGTAGTTTAGAAAGAAATTTAATCTCTTGAACTTTAATTACTTTAAACTTAGTTCTTTCAAAAAATTTGTAAAACTATGTTTTCTTCCAAGAAACCTGTAAGACATTAAAAACTCTGTTCACTCTACTTTCCTTTGCCAGAAATAGAAAAAGAGTGACTGCCAAGAATAAATGAAGCTTCACAATCACTTTATAAAACTGTTTGGCATTATTTCCCAAAATCGAAAATTCGTATAACCTATGACCCAGCAGTTTCATTCCCGGATATACTCCCAATAGAAATCCACACAGAGATAAGCACTAAAAGACATGTACCAGAACTTTGATACCAGCATGATTTCTAACAACTCCAAACTGTAAGAAAACCCAAATATCCACAGATATTAGGATGAATGAACAAATTGTTCTATAGTCATATGAGAGAACATTACATAGCAATCAAATGAATGGCTACAGTTATACATAACATCCTTGAATCTCCATAACATAATGTTAAATAAAGGAAGTTTTACATAAAACAGTGCATACCATGTCATTCCATTTATATAATTTTTTAAAACTAGCAAAATTAATCTTTATTGTTGGTGCTAAGAATAGTGGTTAACTTTGAGGTATGGGGTGGGGATTATGATAAAAGAGGTTGGAAGGGGTCATTCTGGGGTGCTGGTAATGGTCTACTCATTAACCTGGGAGGTTAATGAGATGTGAGAGCCTTATGACAGTCACTGTCCAGTTTTGATTAGTGAACTTTTTAATAAATAACATTTTTAAAGTAAAAAGTGCATTTTAAACCTAAGTATTAATATTTTAAATATTTTAGGAGACCACTATAAAGCAAAGAAAATATAATCCTTCCCCCCAATCTCATCCCCATGGCTTTATCTAATTAGAAGGCAACCTCCATTATAAAGTACATAATAGTATATTTAAAACATTTGGCGTTTTCAGAATGGACAGCAGTATAACAGTTTGTGTTAGACTGATTAAATATAGTTAATCGGTTGGTCTCCTGATTATAGCGTTGATAAAGATTTTTACAGCACCCTTTACAGATAAACTGCAGTTTTCCAAGAATTTGTAAAAAAATTCATTTATTATTAGTGAAAATTAAAAAATTAAAAAGAATTAACCTTTAGACAGCTCAACTCTTTTTTAGTGCATCTTGATTTTCTGAATCTTGAGTTAATCTTGACATGGGATTGGAACTTAAACATATGCATACAAGTGTTGAAATCTTCAAATGATAAATGACAAAATGTTTTCTGTCTGCTTACTGATGAGTTACATTTTCCTGCTAAGAATAACTATTTAATGAGTTCTTGGAAGATTAAAGTCAACCACCCAAATTTTCCTTCCAATGCCTCTGGGTCCTTGGCATCTCATGAATGTTAATAGGTTGGCATAGTGTCCAGTGCGGGCATATTTGGGTAGTTAGGTCTACATGCAGTGGATACAGTAATAAGTGCTTCCATTGTTCTCAGAGAAAAAAAGGTGGTTACTGAGATATGGAGTCAATTTTCAAGGAGTGCTCTATGTAACCACAAAACCTATCTACAGGTATTATAAAGAATATTAAATGCTGAAAGGCTGTGGTAGAAAGGAACAGTAAAGGAAGCCTTATGCCTTCTAAATCAGGATCTGAACTGGTCTATAATTATGCCAGAGACCACTTATTTGTGTGCACATTGAAAAAATCTAGTACTTTTTTTTCATTTTCTCTTCTCTTCCCCCCTATGGCTTAGGTACATCTAGGGTGGTCTAGCACAGGTATTATCTGTTTGTGTAATGAGAGGGTACAAGGCCATGGACGCCCGCAGCTCACAGCAACCTACAGTAGCAGCTACAGAGGAGAATGGCCACAGATTCCCCTTTGTCTTAGTAGAGAAGCTGATCTGAGAATCAGAGACCCTTGTTAGAGGGTTTCTCAGTTCTTGTTATCCTGCTGCCCATTTGTACATAGTAAAACTGACTAAGAAACTTCTTACCTATTTCTTTCATCACCAGGGCTCTACCTGAGCCTCCATTTCCAAAGTGGCTTTCAAGTCGCCTCTCAGATGTTATCCAAAAAAACCCAGGACTCTTATCTCTTCTAACAGTTCTAAATCAATGCTGAGATTACGTGTGAGTGCTTCCCTGTCTCCACTGTGGTGAATATACCCCTTCAGGGCTGGACAGACCCAAGATGTTTCAGTTGACACTCTAAACTGTTTTATGGACTCCTTTTACAACACAAAATTAATATGTGGCCTCATTTATGTTTCTGCAATGTAGGCAAAAAGATACAGACCACCTGCTCTCACTCAGCCCAAGCAGAATCCTTTGTAAGTTAAAAATGACTTAAGACAAAAGTTATCTGTAAAAGGAAGAAATCCTGAGCAGCTGGATGGTCAGCTAATTAAAAATAAACCTATGCTTCTGCCTCTGGAGACCCTTGAATACTATGACAACAATCCCCTCCCTTTAACCGAGGTGTTCAGTGGTTGCTGGTTCATGCACCTTGCAGGAGCATGCCCAGGTAACCTTAAGTAGCTGCCACTGTTGACACCTGGCACATCCTGTGATTTCCAGGAATGCAGGCATCATTTCAAAATGGTTAACAATTGTTGGTAACTCCAATGAATGATTTTAAATTATATGACTCCCAAGCAAGAGGAAATTCCATTAGTCCAAGGTGAAATGGAGCCATGTGTATGTACACGTATGTAAGATTTTTCAGTTTGGTGTTGGTGCAAACAAAACTCTATGTTTTAGGTTAAAGATTTTGGGATTTTATTAAGAATTCCAGGGAGCCAAAATCTTCATGCGAGATAACAACTTAACCACAGAGAACTCAGTAGCAATAGTCTTAAAGAATCCAGTTTTCAGCATTTCCTAGGTCATGGGGAAGTATAAATAGGTTCACCCTTCCAGAGGGAAGGGTAACTTGGCAGTATCTTTCAACAATTGTTAAATGTATCTCTATTTGACTAAGCTATTTCATGTCTATGAGTTTATGCTTAGGGACATAAAAAAAAAAGTATATATAAACTCAAGGTTTTTCATTGCAACAATATTTGTAAAAACAAAAACAAAACCATGAAATAATTTATGTCTATGGATGAAGGATTATTCAACTAAATTAGACTTCAACCATTCTATGAAATATTATTCAGTCTTTAAAAATATTGATGTAGAAAAATGTAAAAAATATTGAGTGAGAAAAGCAGGCTATTAAACGGCATGTGTTTGTTTTGTAAAGCAGGGCTTGGGGATATGTGAATTTGCCCTTATGTACATGTGGTGGGAGGATGGCACTGGGAGCAGAGGGACGGGCAAGACAGAGCCCAGGAGCTCTCAGTGGCTTTGGCAGGTTTTTAATTGCATCTTTTGTAGCAAGACAACTATGTACAAGGCAGGCAAGGTGGCCAGGGGGCCAGGAAGCTAGCAGGCCTCCTAGCCCCCGGCAAATCTTCAGCTTTTCAGGGCTCTCTGCTGCTGCCTCTCCTGCCGCGTGCTTCCACTGCTGCTGCGCTCTTCTTCCCCGTGCTCTCTGCACATGCACGCTATGCCACGCCATGCTACGCCACATCCTGCCCTTCTTTAGGGGCCTGTCATCATGCATGCTTGTAGGCCAGAGAAGCCCATCACCGAGGGGGTAGGCGGAAACCCTGATAACTCTTCCGCCTACCATACAGTACGAAAGGTCTAGAAAGGTCTAGAAACATAAAATCAAAGTGCAGCACTGTGGAATAATGAGTAATTTTTATTTTCTCCTTTACACTTTATTTCCTGAATTTTGTACAAAGTTAGTTTTTTCATTTTTGAGAAATTCCAAAAACAGAAAAATATAAAGAATAATATAACAACAGCCACATATTTAGTCTTATAATGACAACTGTTAAAACTGTATTACATTTGTTTAGGTCTTTTTAATAATAGAAATAAAACATTGATGTTTTACTTGCTATTCCCATCTTCCTCTCCCTGTTTGGATTACCAGCCACTTTTACAAATGTAGTTCTCCAGAGAAAAAGAACCAATAGGATAAAGGCACATACACTCATGAAATAGAGCTAATAGAATGTGTATACATCTATACACACACACATATATGTACACATATGCATGTGCAAATGTATGCACATATGTTTATATACATACATCTATTATTCTATACCTATACCTTGACATCTACATCTGTATCTATAGTGTGTGTGTGTGTGTTGTGTGTGTGCACATGCATGAAATAGAGAAAAAGATTTATTGTAAGAAAATGGCTCATGTGACTATGAAGGTTAAGGATTCCCAAGATCTACAGGGTAAGTCAGCAAGCTGGAGACCCAGGAGAACTGGTGGTGTAAGGGAAGCTAATGTAGTTCTAATGCAAAGATCAGTAGACATGAGATCCAGGAAGAGCTGATGTCTCAGTTCAAGTTCAAAGGCAGAAAAAAAAAAAAAAAAGCCCAGCTCACAGTTTGAAGGCAGTCAAGCAGAAGAGAATTGTCTTTTACTTGAAGGAAGGGTTAGTCTTTTTGTTCTATTGAGGCCCTCAACTGGTTAGATGAGACCCAACCATGTTAGGGAGGGCAGTCTGCTTTAACTCGGTCTACCAATTCAAATGTTAATCTCAGTCAAAAAAACATGCACACAGCCGCACCCAGGAAAATGTTTGGCCAGATATCTGGGCCCAATCCAGATGACACATAAATTTACCATCAAAGTCTTCCCATTCTGTTTTCTTAACTCACATATTGTGGTTTGATTTATATATAGTGTTAATGTACAGTCCTGTTATGTGGGGCAAAGGAAACCAGGGCACGAAAGCTAACAAGAAGCAGGTTTATTTTACCAGTACTTGGCTCAGCTGATCTGCATCCAAAGACTGAGCACCCCTTCAAGGAAGTTATGGGCTAATATACATTTTAGATTGTTCTGGGTGGGTTAACATTGTAACTGCTTATGGTCAGAAAAGATATAAATTACATTGCAGGAAATGTAGCAAGTTGCTTATCACAGGCACCTTGCTTCACCATGAGTTCCTCCAATTTCTTTTAAACACACAAACCCCAAATATATATCCATAAAATAAAATTGAATATATAATATATAATATAGATATAATTTTATAAAATAAAATATAACCATAAAGCAGAATTGTTTGGATGTAAACTTAAAATCAATATACAAGTATATTTTATCAACATTATGTTTCTGAGAGCAATCCATATTGATATCTATAACTGCAGTTTAGTCCTTTACTCCTGTGTAGTATTTAGGTTAAATATGCCATCTTTTATTTACCTAGTCTACAACCATTCAAGTCATCTCTGATAGTTCTCTACCACAGCAGTTCGGCAATAACTATCCTTGCATGGGTTGTCCTGTGCAGTTGTGCCTGAGATTCTCTCTGGAAACTCTAGGAATGTCAGACCATGTGTACATATCAATACATCTGCAGTTTTACTGCACACTGCCAAATCACTTCCACAATGGCTGCAACAATTTCTGTTCCCACCAGCAATGTCTGCGAATGCCGATTACCTACTCCCTGGTCAGCCCTCCATATTTTTTAGTTTGTTAATTTTTGCCAATGTGATGATGAATGAAAAACTGAATCTCATTCTAGTTTAATTTGCATTGCTGTGGGTACTAGTGAGATGGTTTGGTGATCCCTGAGGTTGTTCCTTCCAAGAATTATCTGTATCTATAGCTATATCTATATATCTATATCTGTCTATCTATCTATATGCATTTTGGACTCTCTTTTACTGAATTATTTGATGATGTTCTGGATACTCTTTTGTCATTTACCTTTTATTTTGTCTTTAATGGTGTCTTTTCCTTTATGGCATGTGTTTGTGTTTAATTTGAGAAATATTTTCTGTAACTATAGATATTGTTTCACTGTACCTTCTAAAAACTTCTGAAGTTTTGTGTGTCAGGCATGAGTAGGGATATAATTTTATTTCTTTTGTGGGGAGTGAGATATTGTATCCATTATCTATTACTTCATAACAAATTACCTCAAAACATATAGCTTAGAACTATAGATAGTTATTATCCCATGATTCCTGAGAATTGGGAATTGGGGAAAAAACAGAGTTGGGTGATTAAGGTCTCCCCTGAGGCTACTGTCAGATGTCAGTGGGAGGTGCCATCCCCTGAAGGCGGTGCTTCCAAGATGGCTCTTTATCTGGCTGTTGGAGAGAGGCCTCAGCTGCTCCCCACAGACACCCCTCACGGCTGCCGGACAGTCCTTTGGACATGGTAGTGAGCTTCCCTCAGAGTGAGTGATCTAGTCAAGAGTAAGAAAATATGAACAAGCAGGAACCCATAGTGCCTTTTATGACATAGTTTCTAAAGTCACACACTGTCTCTTCCACTTTATTCTCTTCTTCAGAAGTGAACCCACTTCTATTCACTAAATCTAAAGCTCATTCAATGGGAGGAAAATTACACTCCACATTTTAAAGGGAGAAATAGCAAAGAATTTGTGGCCAGTTGAAACCAACCATAAGCATAAGTAGTCATTTGTCCTTTCCTACTTACTTTTGAAGCCCTGTCTTTTCCTTTCTGATCTATAATGGCATTTGTATCACTGATCAGGTTTTCACATAAGCAGACTATGTTTCTGGGTTCTCTCTTCTGCTCCGTTGATTTTAGTCCCGTACCAGCACTATACCTCAACTTAACAGATTCTGACGTGTGACCACTCGTGGTGGGAAGCAGTCAGTGAGCCACACCTCCTCAGGTCCTAGGCTGGTCTGGCGACACTGTAATCCTAGGATGAGATGGATGTCAGTTGTTAGCCCAAACCTTCTGCCTTTAAGCTCTCATTTTGTGCTCTTGGGAGCTCTGAGCCACTATGTGAGTAGACTACCTGTCCTGCTGGAGTAACCCTCAGGGAGCAGCCTTGAGACTTCTTAGAGAGAGAAAAAGAGAAGCCTAGCTGTAAGGAAGATGAGTAAATCAGGCTATTTTTCACCTTCCACACAATAGAGAGCCCATACCTGGAGTTCTTATATTTATAGTCATAAATAATATTGGCCTATACTTTTCTTTCATTGCCTTTTAAAAAGATACTTATTTTTTTTAAAGGTTTATTTATTTATACATACAGCTGGGGTACAGGCCAGAGGTGTGGAGTGGTGAGAGGCTTCACCAGAGACAGAGTGGGGAGCAGAACAGGCAGATCAGAAATACACTGCTGAGGGGAGCAGCGGGCAAGGCAGGAGAGTTCTGCCCCACCATGTGGGATTCTCCCCGGCTGGGCGTCAAACTCGCATCGCTGCTTTTAAAAAAAATTATATTAACCTCATAAAATCAATTAAGTGTTTCCTCCCCTTTTTCTTAACTGTTTGGTTAAGATAGGATTTATTTATTCTTTGAAGGTATAAACTTACCTATCAAGTTGTCTGAGCTGGTTATCCTTCTTGAGAAGAGATATTTGAGTAGTCATTCAATTTTTAATATTATAGTCACATTCATGTTTTTAGTTCTTCTTAGAAACGTGTCATTTTTAATTGATACATTTCTGCAAAGTTGTCCATTTCATGAAAGTTTTCAAAATGATAGGCAAAAAGTTGTTCATAGTAATCTTTGTCCCTAATATTGTTTATTTTGCTTTTTCACCTTTTTCAGAGATTCAGTGGATTTTATATACAAGATGTATAAAAATCATTCAGTAAGGATTATTAATATTTTGCATGTGTCGAATGAATTTATTGATGGCATGAAATAATCCTTCCTCACTTGATCAGAATGATGCCCAAACCTTTGCCATCGAATAAAATGTATGTAGGATCCATTCATCTCACTCTTTCTCCAATTTAATGCCACTTTGTTCTCTATCTTGCTTACTAGGCTTTGCATTTATTTTTATCATGTAAGTTCTTCTTTCAAATCATTTTTGCTTTTTAATTTCCATTGAAGTAGCACTGGTGTATAGCATGTAGGTCTCAGGTGTACAGCATTATAAATCAACATCTATAAATACTACTATGGTCATCCCTGAAAGTATACTTCCCACCCTTCACCTTACAATTGACCCTGTTTTCCTGACTTACCCACTGCCTTCCCCTTTCCTGGTAACCACTATTTTCTTCTGAAAGCCTCAGAGTTTTGCTTTGTTTTTCCCTTTTCTTTGGTTACTCTTTCCAGAGAGTTCCCTATTTCATTGCTTGTTTAATTAGCAATCTTAGTTTTATCGATAATTTTTATATTCTTGGTTTTAGATTCCTTTTTGGTGTTTTATATTAACTTCTTCTAGATTTTTCTTCCTAGATCTTTTATTAAAAACTTTGTATTTCTGGATCATTCAGTTGAATGCTTTCTTAATTGTCAACTCTCTTTGGTTTTAAAAAAGTGCATTTAAGTTCTAAATTTGCCTCAGAATACAATTTTAGTTGTATCTGATAGATTTTTATATGCATGCTTCCGTTGCATGTCATTTCTAAATATTTTTCATTTTCATCATAGTTTCTTTTTTAATCTAAAGATTACCTAGAATGATATTTTTTTATTGTCAAACATATGAGATGGAAGGACACATGTGTAACTGTTGGTTTCTATTTTCAGTGCATTGTGGTGAAAGAACATAATCTATTGACATCAGGCCTTTGGAATTTGCTGTGGTTTCCTTTATGACCTAACAAATGGTCAAGTGTATAAGTGTTCTGGGTGGCCTTAGAAAGAATAAATATTCTTTATTTGTTGGGTAAAGAGTCTTTCTAAGTATCTATTTTTTTTTCTAAATATCATGTATTGTTTTCATAATACATAGATAATATCACTGTCTGAGAAAGAGGAATGAAAAAGCGTCTATCTTCCAGGGACCTCATCAGAAAGAGAAGAGAGTTCCAGAAGCAGACATGAGCAAGGTCCTGGGAAACCAAGGGCACCTGCACATGCTTCGCCCCAGAAAAAACAATTCCTGTCCGACCCCCAGTCTGTGGAGGGGCTAATGTGAAACTCTGCCTTGGAGATGCCAAAGCAGATTAGGACAGTGTGAATGGCAGCCAAGCCACTGCCACTGCCCTCATAGTGAACAGGCAGGCGACACAGGGATAGACTGCCCAGGCAGCACATTTATGATCTGATGGTTAATTGGGCAATACCTGACAGGGTTCTTTAACTTGGGATAACAACTGGCTAGATCAGATTGGGTTGCAGCAAATTAGACAGAAGTGAATTGCATATTTATTTAGCTTGACCTGAGGGTTAATATTCGACCTAAGGGTTGCCAGGGAAGGCCCCTGTTCTATAACCAGCCTTCCCTTTAGTTCCTTGTGAGAACTTGTGGGGCTGGTTCTCTCCACTGGGGAATTTACACAAGAAATTCATTGGGGAAAGAATCTTTCAAAATATAATTTAAGGTTTAATTGACATGGTAGTTTCAGGTTTATAACATAATGATTCAGTATTTGACTAGTTTGTGAAATAATCACTACAATAAGTCTAGCTAACATCTGTCATGGTTACAATTTCTTTTTCTTGTGATGGGGAGTTTTAAGGTCTATTCTCAAAGCAACTTTCAAATATACAATACTGTATTATTAAACTGCCATCACTATGCAGTACATTACATCCCTGTGACTTATTTATTTTAGAATAGGAAGTTTGTAACTTTTGACCACCTTCACACATTTTCACTAAGCTGTTCTCTGTATCAGTGAATTTGTGTTTGCGCTGTTTGTAATAAAGACACCGTACTTGTCTTTCTCTGACTTTTTTCACTTGGCATCATATCCTCAAGGTCAATCCATGTTGTTGCAAAAGGCAAGTTTTCTTTCTTTTCCATGACTGAATAATAGTCCATTTTATGTATATGTATCCCATATGTATGTATATATATTTATCTATTTCTCTATCCATCTATCAGTGGTGGGTACTCAGGTTGTTTCCTTATTCTGGCTGTTATAAATCATGCTGCTGTGAACATGGGATTGCAGGTCTCTCTTCAAGTTAGTGTACTTGTCTCCTTTGGATAAATACCTAAAAATGGAATTGCTGGATTATTGCTGGATATAAGGACTGGGTGTAGGCCAGAAGTAGGGGGAGGTGAGAGGATTTACCAGAGACAGAGTGGGGAGCAGAGTAGGTGGATCTACTGAAGTACACTGCTGAGGGAAGCAGCGGGCGAGACAGGAGAGGTCTGCTGTGCCACGCAGATTAGCTCCCTGGCTGGGGACTGACCTCATGCCACAGTGGCTGGTGACAGCTTGACAGCACTGAGACTCCCAACTCCTGTGCCATCAGGGAGGCCCTGCAGGAGCTTTTTAAAAAATTTTGTTGGGGGCCTCCATACTGCTTTATATAGTGGCTGTACCAATTTTCATTCCCACCAACAGTGCACAAGGGTTCTTTTCTCTGCCTCTTCACCAACGCTTATGTCCTATCTTTTGATGATAGTCATTTTGACAGGCGTGAGGTAATACTATCTCATTGTGGTTTTAATTTACATTTAGCTAATGGTTAATTATACCGAGCATTCGGTATCTTGTACCAGTTAGCCATCTATTATGTCTTCTTTGGAAAAATAATTGATTCATATCTGTACATTTTTAATTGGACTATTTAGTTTTAGTTTTACTTACTTTTTGCTATTGAGTTGAATGGCTTCTTAATATATTTTCCACATTAACCCTTTATCTTATACATGATCTACAAATATTTTCTCAAATTCTGTAGATTAACTCGTCATTTCGTTGATGGTTTCCTTTGTTGTGCAGCTTTTTGTAGTTTGATGTAGTCTGATTTATTTTTGCTTTTGTTGCTTTTCTTGAAGGCAAGAACTTCAAAAAATTTCTCTCATAGACTGGCTTCCTTAAGCATTTCAACTGGCTCTTCAGTAGCCAGAGGCTTGTTTGTTATTCTTTTTCTTTTATCTCTTTGACTGATTTTGCACACTGATAAATGCCCTCTTCACTGCTAGCTGGGGCACAAATGAGTTCCCAACCCACCGGCTGGGGGCCCACAGGCAGGTCACCCTGGTACATGGTCCTTTTCTTGGTTTACCCCAGTATACCACAGAATACAGTGTTTCAGTGTGCAGGGGAGTTCTGTGAGGGGTTGTGGAGCTGAACATAAATCTGTTTCCATTTTTAAGCCACATTCTCAAATTTCATCTCCCATACCTGATTTTATTTCCCTGCCATTTGCTCCTAGCCCTCTGCAAAGTTTTCTTTAAAAATGTTATTCACATCTGGCTGTGCTTGAAGAGGAAAAATAAATGGTATATGGGCGCATGAGAGAAGAGGAGAGGATGGGTGGATAAAGATGGGTTATGGTGGTGGTAACAATGGCCGGTGAGAACCTTCAAGGAGACAGAGGGTTCCAGGAGAATTGGGGCTACTGCTTGGTGTCCCTCCATTGCTTACCATAGGGTATCTCAGTTTAAATTAATTGAGACAAGTAACATTTCCTAATTCTTTTTTTTTTTTTTGGTTTGAAATCTAACTGACTTTATTAAAGGATTTTTTTTTATAATATATATTTTTATTGTTATTTATGTCTTTTACATTTTGCATTCCCCTTGGGTAGCCCACCACCAATTCACCCGTGATCCATCTCCATGGTCCTTGTGTTCTTTTCTATTCCATTTTGTGCCCTTTCCCTTCCCTCCCTCCGGCTCCTTCCTCCCCCCCACCCCCTACTGATTGTCTCTCTCCCACCCGGCCTCCCTATAGTCCTGTTATAAGTGAAACCATTCGATATTTTTCTCTTTCTTTCTGGCTTATTTCACAACATTTCCTAATTCTCACACCTTGCCCACCACATCCCCTGCTCCACCCCTTGCCACATGGTTTGTGTGCGTCATTTGAACAGAATTGTCATTTAACGCTCTGTTATTTATCTCACACCCTATATTGTCAGTATCAGTTTGAGTGTCCATCTGGTGCACAAAGAAATGAGTCCCTTATGGGACATGGAAACTTCTGGCTCTGTATTCCAGCGAGTAACTCAGAGACCTGGACAGAGCAGTCAGTAAATGAACAAGAAGTGAATGGAGCGCCGCTGGTGAGCTGGTATGCACACACCTCATATATAAACATATGTCAAAATGCTCAGCTGCTGTCCTGAAGTTTGAGAGTTGCTGTCCTGAACTTTGAGTGCCACTGCCCTGACCATCCCCCCAAGATGACTCAGGTCTGACCACAACCTAGCACCTAAGGAGTTGATGCTCAGTCTGTCAGGGGACTTCTGGCCCCCTGCTCCAGGGGTAATGGTGTTTGTTTGTTTCGTGTCCATGCTATGCAGATGTTAAATACTTTTACTATGGTCGTTGGTTGAATGAATGAATGACCTTGGTTCCTTCTGACTTGCTGTGCTGACTTGCTTGACACATTCTTTCTGCCATCGTTCTCCACTACCTAAGAACAGGGAGCAGCCTGTTGCCTCAATTAATACATAGAAGAGGCTTATTTAAAGTAAAGCACATGTCATTTTACCCTTTAAGCCAAAATTGAGGGAATAGACTAACGCTTTTAATTTGAATCACAAAGGCCATGCCTTTCTTTCTCCATTGCAAGTTACAACTGAAAATAACATTTACTTTCTGCGAGGCTTTACAGGGATTATTTTTCTGGTGAGTTAATCTGTGTATATAAGCAGTGTGTTAATGATTTGGGATGCTAAATAGTTTTCCTGTGTTCTTATTGGTATGCCTGGGAAAGGCATCCGGTTTATTTTCTGTGTATTACAGAGCAACTCTATCACTGTCCCCATGCCTAAACACACCGATTGAGGCAGAGAGCTACACAGAAGAGCATTATCCCAGAGAAAGGGGCGGGGGAGAGGCCAAGTGCCCTGAGGGCTTTCACACATCAAGAAGAAAAGTTCGGTATTTCCCACACAATCTTGTGATTGCCCAAGTCCCCTGAAGATTTACTTTAAAACCATCCCCACCCTGCCAGAGCCACAGATTTGGTGTTGGGTCTATTTAAAGAGAGTCCATATGTCTCTTGGTCAGGTGAGCGACACAGATAAGAAAACCTCTTGCTCTGAAACCTAGTTGAGTCAACTATTGCTTTTCATTTTTCAAGCACTGGTATCTAGTTAAATGCACTTAGGTTCCCTCCTCAATGAGTACATATACTCAGACTTGGAATCAGAGAATTAAGATTTCTGAGCACATGACAAAATCTATTAGTTTATTTAAATATTTAAATGTTTTTTCCCTTTGTTTTATGTGTAAGAACAAAAGGAAAATGCAGATATCTAGAAATAAGTAGTTTTCTTTTCATTTTAAAGATTATTTCTTACTAAAGATAGTTGCATGCACAACAGTGTGAATGTACTTAATGCCATTGAATTATACATTTTAAATGGCTACGATAGTAAATTTTACATTATATATTTACCACAATAAATAAAAGAAAAATATAAAGCTGTAACAATATCATATATGCCATGTATTTTTGGTCTTTTAAACATAACCGGATACGAAAGGACATTTCCCCACCCATTGCATATTAGAAAGTGTTTAATACCTATGGGGTTTATTCATTCAATCAACACAGATTTACATGTATTGGTGTGGTACCATGTGCTGTTTTATTACACTAAGGAGATACAGGAATAAATGAGGCCAACAAGACCCATGGGCCCAAGGACTTTATATTCTAACCAGTGGAACAGGCAATGGTAGGGAAGCAAACTTGAAAAGATTGTGTAAGCGTGGCGTTAGACTGTTGTTGGAGAGCAGCCAAAGCAGGTCTGGAAAGAACAACTACCATTATACAGGGTGGGAAGACAGAGACATGTCTCTGGCTTTTGGCTTGAGTCCAAAAGTATGAGAGCAAGGCCACAGGTGAGAAAGACTGAGAACAGCATTCCCGGCAGAAGGAACAGAATTCGCCAACATTTTGAAGCAGGAGAGATCCAGGTAAGACTGCAAAATCAAGAAGGGGGGAGTGTGACTGACTCAAAAGAACTGACCCCAAGCTTAAGAACAGTGATATCAAAGGACAAGAGAGGGGCAGGGACAGAGTAGAGCCTCCTAGTTCATGATGAGGGCCCACACAAAGACAGAAGGAAGGCAGCACAGGGCTTTCCATGGGTGTGACATGGCCAATGCCTTTTAGAAGTTTTCTCTAAACTTCTGGGTGGAAGGGTGCCTGCGTCTCGGGGTGGGTCTGTTGGTGAGCTGTGGCAGGAATCCAGGGAGAGACAGTGGCCGACACTGTCCCTTGCCCTGTCCCCAGGGGCAGTGACAGGAGCACAGCACCCCTTTTCCTGACCTGCATACCAGTTCCCTGACTCCTCAGGGAGTCAGCTGACCTATTCAGGGTGGGGGTGAAGGAGTAAGGGCGGAGAGGAGAGAAACCCACAGTAGAGGAACCTGTGCGTCTCTTCGCTAGATGGCCAGGTCACTGGGGTGGGGGTAGCTAACAGAAGTTCAAGGGCAGTGTGCTTCATGATTATATACTGTGATTTTGTTCAAAATGCTTGTTCTTATGGTTGACTTCAGGTTAGTTACTTACTTTTCTACATAGTGGTTTCTTTCTTTGTAATAATGGGGATAATTGTACTAACCAGCCTGAAAGAGCTATGAGCCATAAATGCACACAAACTGCTTAGCTTAGTGCCTTATGTATCGCCAGCACTCAGTATACAGTAGCTATTGTTGACAACAAAACCTCCAAAGAGTTGAAAGTATATGATGAATTGGAACTCTGCTAATGAAAACAAGCCCAGGAATACATTTCAGCACTCTGCATCTCTGAAGCATTCAGAAGGACTGCTTTAGGATCTCCTGTGGTCATAACTAGTCATGTTTTTAACTTGGCGAAATCCTATTTCTACAAAGAGTAAAAGTATTTTATTCCACAAGATTTATAAGGATATTGGATATTTATGGATACTCTGCTGAAAATAACCAAAGTCTGTTTCTACTTTGTGTCAAAAAGAACAATAAACAAATTTAATGAATAGCAAATTTTATTTTTCACTAAAATATCAAAACATTTTCAAAATTGTGGAAGCAATTAAATAAAATTATTTATAGTAGCTAAGGATAAATAGAGATTAAAGTAGCTTTCATTTTATTTCCGGAAATTTCTGAAATATATCTGGGTGACTTACAATGAAAAGTATTTTAAATTATAATTAAACTATATTAATATAAGAAATTCTATTTATCATCATCCTAAGGATAAAATAGGAAGTGGATCCTTTCTATTTTTATTTCCAAAAAATCATTTAGAATGTTCTTTTTGGAGACACATGACAAATCTCTCAAATGACATTAAAATGGGCCTAAAATCTCCACCCAAATGCAGTGTAGAGGGAGCAGTTACACCATGAATTGAGGAGAAAGAAAACTTTAGCCCCATATTCTGGACCATTTTACAAAGTCAGAATGTGAGGTTGTCTTGGGATTCAGGATCCAGATTTAAGAGGGTTTCACACCGAGAAGGTGAAGAATAACCGGTTACCAGGTGATTCTGAGGTAAGCATCGTTCAAAGTTCTGCATTATCAGGAGCTCAGGCTGAGGGGGATGCTGAGGGGGACCCTTCTGTGTCCCATAAGGATGAAGCAAGACCTGCCAAACAAGTGAGACTACCATATGTACCCAGCTTCTCCACTAGCCCCAACGTGGGAAGTCACCCCAGCTCCTTACCTCCCACTTTCAGTTAGCTAGGAGGCCCAGAAATGGGCTCGCCTCGTCACAGCACTAAGGGTCCCCTCTGCTCTCATGTACCTGTACCTGCATCTTCATTTCCACAGCTGCCACCTCTGTTCAGCTCACCTTCCTTCACCCTCTGCTAACTGCAGTGGTTTCCTCACAGGACGGTGTTGGGAGGGCGCCTTGCAACCTGCAGACCACACAGGAGAATGAATGATGGTTCCAAAATGCCTGCTTGAAGTCTCTCATTTATTCCCCACCATACCCTGGCCTCTTCCACTTTGAGTTAGCCTGTTTTAGCCTCCTTCTGGCCAGACCATCCCCTTCTCTTTCTTCTAGCTAACTACAGCTAACTCAGAACCTGGCTTCAGGCTACTTCTCATTCAGCACATCTTCAAATGCTTCCACTCTGATTTCAAAGTTTTCCTCTGTTCCCAAGTCATCACACTGCATTGCCATTGTCAACTTATGTCCCCAACCAACAGGCCACCAGGCATAAGCTACCTGAAGGCATTGCTTGGCCTTGATTCTCCAGGGTCTAAGCCCTTCTTACACATGGTACTTGACACCTTTCTAAGGACTTCATAAATATCAACTGATATAATCCCCATAATAGTAGATAGTTACTTGACAACCACATAGGCACTTGTCACTCAACAAATGTGAATGCAGTGTCTTGCAGGTGCCAGGCACAGCTGTGGGCACTGGAGACGCACGTGAGCAACACATAAGCTTCTGCTCTCAGTGAGTGTATAATCTCTGGTGGCAAATGGCTGATAAACAGGGAAACAGATAATACGATGAGGCAGTGAGAGGGACTTGAAAGCACAGTCACATCAGAAGAAGGGATGAGACACGAGAGAAGTGTCATTAAGACAGGATGTTCGGCCAGGCAATCTGTGGAGGGGACATCTGAGCAGAGACCCAAGGAAAGTGAGTGAGGCCCACGCGTGGGGGCGGGATAGAGTCAGAGCAAACAGTTTTCTGCAAAGGCCCTGAGACAGCACAGGCCTGCCTCCAGTGCACAGGGAGGAGATGAGAGTGCTGGAGTGCAGGGCAGGAGGCAGGCGGAACCTTCTGGATTTTGGGGTTTAATCACCAGTAGGTGAGGAGTCTGGTGGGACATGAGCTGACTGATCTTTGAAAGGCTCCCTCACACTGCTGAGTGGAGGATGCAGACTGTGAGAAGCAGAAGTGGAAGCAGGTGGATCAGTGAGGAGGGCAGAGCTGTGGTGCAGATAATGGTGTTGGTGCACGGGATTCCCCAGGCAGAGAAGTGGTCAGACTCCGGGCACACCTGGAAGCAGAGCAAACGGAATTTGCTGAACTTGGCTACAGAGTATGTGACAGAGAGGAGTCCTGGGTGGTCCTAGGGTTTTTGGTCAAACTAGTGGGCTGGCAGTGTCATTTGTTGAGATGGGGATGATTGGGGAAGAAACAGTTGTGGGAGGTGGAAATGAAGCGTTCTGTCTTAGACCCTCATGTTTGAGTTGCTGCCAGGATTCAGTATTTTCTTCTATGAAGTGGAACTCACACATTTCTAGTGAGAATCAAATCAAATGATCTAGTGATCATTTTCTTTTTATATTATGAAGATGGAAAGTTTATTTTTATTTGCACTGAAGCTAGGGGTAGAGTTTGCTTTAAAAGAATACAAACAAAACTCCCTTTGATGGGCTAGATATTACTGTACATTTATAATTGTCTCTCATGAAATGTTGGTAACATTCTTTCCATATTTATTTAACATTTACAGAGAGCTTACTATGTGCCAGATATTATTCTAAGGACTTCACAAAGATTAACTCATAAGCTTCCAAATCCCTTTGTGGTATAGACTGTGATTATCCCCATTTTATAGATGAAATGGAGGCACTGAGGTGAAGTAATTTCCTTAAGGTCCCACAGGGAGTAAATGACAAGGCTCAGGATGCAACCCTAGTTAGTGTGATTACTTACAACGCCAAGACCAAACTCCGTTCTGTGTGAGCAGGGCCATCTCCCACATACCTACAGGGTTCTTAGTGTCTGCTCCCACTCCCCACCTCCAAATAACCTGCCAGTATTTATGACAACCCGCCCATTCCTCTCAGACCTTCCCTGGTAGCCACCTGAGCACTCGGGGTCCCTGTGCCTTGTTCCTAGTGCTCCAGGTCAGCCTCCTCCCTGCATTGGCACACATGCTTTTTTTGGTATCCTGCTCTCTCTAAGTGCCCCACCTCATTGCCAGTTGTTACAAGTTGATTTAAAAAACGCTGGCAAGTATCACGTTCTCCACCCCTGTGCTGAAATAGACCATGTGCCCCATGAAGCTGAGAGCTGAGGACAGAATAATGACAAGAGCCAGACCTCTCTAAAGACTTCGAGCTAAGAGGCCGGGTCTGGGGTCAGTCTCAGGTCCCCTTCTCCCTTTAGCACCAAGTGAAACAAAAGCGGGCAACGAACATTCATTCATTCATTTAGCGAATGTTTATTGAGCACTTACTACATGGCAAACAATGCGATCACGTGGGGCTCAGGAAGGCATTTGGGGTTAGAGGTAGGCGCCAAAGCATGAAGGCAAGTGAAGAGTTGGGCTTGGCATCTGGCCACTGGGACCCCTCCATCTAGGGACGGAGACGCTGAACCTCTTGCTGCTTCTGGGATCCCCGTCTGGCTGCAGCGGCCAACACAGTAGCGTCTACATGGAAGCGGGCCTGGCTGGGAAGGCAGAGCTTGCTAAAACAAGACTTAGACAAAGGCGGCAGGACAGTGTACGCGTGGGGCGTATGGCTCATGACTCATGATCAGAGTAGGCTCCCTCAGGAGACAGAGAAGGCCTGGTTGATGGCCCAAACTCTGGAGCCTGGATCTTGCTCCCAGGATGTTGCTTACCTGTTGTGTGACCTTGCGCAAGTCACTTAACCTCCTTGGCACTCAGTTACATTATCGGTTAAATGGGTTGCCAAAGACTAAGGTCTTTGAGTTGGTGCCAGGATTAAAACAGAAAGCCTGCAAAGCTTTCCCAGCAAGGTCTGGACCCACAGGAAACGCTCTAGAAGCAGAGGCTGTAATTAACTGCTGCTCACTAGTCGCTGGATCCCCTGCCCTCCCGAGGCTCAGGGAGCCCATAGCTTTCTTGCAAGGGACCAACCACCAGCCTATTAGGGTGCGCCCTGCCTTGCTAGATTTATTTATTTGCTTGGGGCGGAGTGTGGAAAGAAGCAAAGGGGAGAAAGAGGTGGTGGAGGGCAAAGGAAGAAGCCAAGGGGCTGGCGGCGAGCGAGGCGGGGTAGGGGAGGAGTCGGGCTGGGTTCCTGGGCCCAGGCGCAGCGCGCACCGGGAGCCCTCGGCGGCGGAGGCGGGGGCGGCGCGCGGCGACCAATGGCACGCGGCGCTGCGGCGGGGGCGGTGCAGGAACACCCGGTCGCTGACAGCCTAACTCCCCAACTCCGCCCTCGTCCCCCCGGGATCCCAGAGCTCCTGCGGGCCTAGGGCCGAGGCCCCCTGATCCGCGCTGAGGGCGATCTCGGCAGCAGAATGAGGAGGCTGGCGCCGGGCCGTGGCCGCCGCCGCCGCGTTGCAGCGCCCTCTTAGCCGCATGCTTAGCCGGCCTCCTGGTGGCCGCTGGATTATTTCGTTCCGAGCAGAGCGCGGGGGAGAAAGGGGGCCGCAGCCGAGCCGGTCCTTGCTCAGGCAGGGTGTAGGGGCTTGTGCTTGCGGCTTGCGTGTGGCGGTAACGACGCGGGAGAGAGACCAACCCAGGGCTGCGGCGGCGCGGGCGCTGGGATGAGCCGGTCATGAAGCGGCCTCGGCTGGGCGCACGGAGCCGGCCCGCGCTGCGGCGAGAGCGCCGCCTGAGCCAGGGCTCCGCAGGGCTTCGGGGTCTTGGGAACCCTGGGGGGGTCCCTGCCGTCACCTCCCGGAAGGACGGGAGTACCGCGTGGCGGACACTGCAGCAGTCACGGTACTGACGCCTACTCCGTCTGCAGGTTGGTGCGCTCTCGGCACTCGGGCGCCTTGCCCGGTGCGCGGCGGCTGGCGCACCGCGGGAGCCGAGAACAGGACTGGCTAGAGGGGCGTGTGTGCGTGTGTTCGACTGGAGATTCGACCTAAGCAGAACCGGGCGGACCTGAGCAGCCATGCTTCCCGGGGTGGGCGTGTTCGGCACCAGCCTCACGGCCCGTGTCATCATCCCGCTGCTGAAAGACGAGGGTTTCGCGGTGAAGGCGCTGTGGGGCCGCACGCAGGAAGAAGCGGAGGAGTTGGCCAAGGAGATGAGCGTACCCTTCTACACCAGCCGCATAGACGAGGTGCTGCTTCATCAGGACGTGGACTTGGTGTGCATCAACCTGCCACCGCCCCTCACCAGACAGATCGCTGTCAAAACCCTGGGTGAGCAATCCCTTCCCTTCCCCCACCCCTCCGACCTCTCTCCTTCCCCTCTTCATCCCAGAAGCTTACACAGCATCTGCTCTGACTAGGGGACTTGAGGCTCCACATCCCATTCAGAGCTCCTTTCTTCCCCATTCTTGGCCTTTCCCACCTCTGTGCTTTTCTCCCTGTTGGCATCACCTGGACACGCTTCCCCACGTGTGCGGCGCGGAGGCTGTAGGAGGCGTGCGCTCCCGGGTTGGGAGCCAGGGGGATCAGATGCTGAGGACTGAAGATGGGCTGCTCTGAGGAAGTCCCCAGCTGTGTGTGTTCTGCCAGAGTGTGTGAGTGCCTGCGCGCCTGCGAGAGGCGGGTGCGCGCCCTGGACCGCCTGAATAAAGGGCTTCACACGTGTCTCTGGTTTTCCTGGGGGTGATAGGGCTACCTGACATTTAACGGCTGTGGCGCCCTAGGAGAATAGTTTGTTTCTTTCCTCTGTGACTTAGTTGAGTATAAAATTAGAGATGTGACAATCAGCTGGAGTTATTTCGTTTTCGCTGAAAGCAAGGATGGAGGGAGTAGTCGGGGTGGGGGCACGGGGGCGCGATCTATTGGAACGTTTTCAGGGAGTCGTAGGTTAGCGAAAACTGGTTTGATAAAATGAGAAATTTAACTTTCCAGTGAGCAACTCAGGACCTATCTTCTGTGCAGACTTGGAGGAATAGATCCTAAATTTTTAGCGTTCCAGAGATGCGGATGCTTTGTATGGGAAAACGCCCAAAACTGCCAGTTTCACTTGGAAGCCTGCCATGGTCCCTCCTCAGTTTCCTTCAAGAACAGTTCCCAGCCATGGTGTTGACAGTATGTTGGGGATGAACTCACCTCCTGCCCCTTGCCATCCGGGTCCTGCATCTCATTCAGTCTAATAATTTCAGAGCAGTAGTATGGGTGTCTCTGCGATGTCCAGAGGAAAAAGAATGTTTTGTCCATCAGCGGTTCTCAAGCAATCCTGCGAAGACTGCTCACTTTTTTTTTTTAAAGATTTATTTTTTATTTATACATACAAGCTGGGGTACAGGCCAGAGGCGTGGGGCGGTGAGAGGGTTCACCAGAGACAGAGTGGGGAGCAGAACAGGCAGATCAGAAATACACTGCTGAGGGGAGCAGTGGGCGAGTCAGGAGAGGTCTGCCGCGCCATGTGGGATTCTCCCCGGCCGGGCGTCGAACTCGCATTGCTGCTGCCGACAGCTCCACAGCGCAGCGCCCAACCGCTGCGCCACCGGGGAGGCCCAAGACTGCTCACTTTACCTTTGGGAGAAATCTATCACCCACCCTTGAAAGTTGGAGATTTTATTGGTGGGGAAAGAAACAAAACTTAGGGTACAGGATGTCACATCAGAGATGAGTTAGAAGGGAAGAATGGGAAGGGACAGAAGAGCACCCAGAAACCAATGATAGTTTATGTAATCTTTGGAAGGAATGCCTTATTTTAATAAACAGGTGTGGATTCAGTGTAGGCGAAATGTATGTGTATATTAATTTTTTCTTCAAAGACCTATGACCAGAATGGCAGGCCCTTTTCTCCTAGAAACCAGTTTTGAATCTAGCCATTCTTCTCTTTACTGGGAATGGATAACTGATAGAATTCCTAAGGAGGCTGCCCAAGTATGTTCACTTTATTAAGCTCTGACCTTTGTTGCCTGGTGTCTTTGGACTTGAATTGAGTGCCATTAGGTTCTGCCCCGTGTTTCCTTTCTGTTTGATCTAACATACATGAGGTAGCTGAGCTGTGCTCTCACAGTATATCTGTGCATATCAGCTAGATTAGAACTCTCCCAGAGCCTATCAATTAGGGCGATTTGTGTAAAACAGGTCCCTGAGGTGGTCCTCAGGAAAGGGGAGTGTCCCAGGACCCCACCCCCCACCTCAAGCCAGAGAGATCCAAGACATCTAGGACTACGAATCCCAGAATGCCATCATCACTGAAGGAAGAATGCTAAGGACTGAGGGTGGAGTTAAGAAATGGTTTTGGGATTTAAAAACCAGACCTGTGAGCTTGGAGGGGTGCAATTGCTCGTGGTTGTGGATTCCCAGTTTTTCAAGTGTGCCATTAAGATTTCAGCTCAGCGGAACTGGTAGGATGCATTCACCAATTGATTCTTTATCTTTTCCCCTTCCTTTTTGTAAATAAACGCTTTTATTAATTTTATTGTGTGTGTCTGCAGTTGAGTCTTATAAGTCCCTTTAAGCCCATGGGTGAGAACCCACAGACAGGCACCCCTTTTATGGATGAGAACCCACAGGCAGGCACCCCATTTATGGGTGAGAACCCACAGACAGGCACCCCATTTATATCGGGGCTGCCCTGTAACAATATCAAAGATCTGGCTGTAACATCGCTTCTCCCCTCTAAGGCAGCACAACCTTGCAGACCAACTCCAGTGCCTATCTCAGCAAAGTGGCAATTTGGGCAACAAGAATTTTCCAGTTTTCTGACCATCTCTGTTATTTCAGCAGTGAAAGTATTTGGGGATTCTGACTTAGAGAAAAGTGGTACAAAGTAAACATCTGGATACTTCCATTCTTATTTTCAAAAATCCCTCTGATATATTTTTTCCTTGACTCTTTGAAAGCAAGTGCCAGAGACATAGGAAAGAGACTTAATTTAATAGCCAAGTACAGAATAAGTTTTGTTCATGTTTTTGTTGTAGGTCTTGGGCTTTTGTTTTTTCACACCAGGTTATATAGGGAATTTTAGGTGGTCTGTGGTTTTTTAGAAACTGTGGAGGCATTGGATTGAGGTGTGGTTGTGCTTTGGTCTTGTTTCAGATTTTATCTTCACTGGAAAATCCCTAGACCTGCTGTCTTTTGCACTGTGTCTGCAAGCACACAACAGGGGGGTGGTCCTGGTTTGCTTTGCTGTCACAGTTTGAGGTTCAACAAATACACAGCACAGGAAGTGAAAAACCCCAAACAGTTATTGGGCTGGTCTGGCCGTTGCGGGTATAGAGAGACTGTTTGCTTGGAATTGAAATAAACCAGGCTTGACTAGTGCTGGTGAATTGTCCTTTTTTGAAGGCCTGAGTATGGAGTTGTGTGCCTAGCAATGGTGACTACTCCGTTGCCCTCAGGTAATACCTGGAACTGCCACAGCGCTGTCAAGGTGAGTGCCTGGTCTAGAGATCATGGAGAAATGAGACGAGGAATCAATTGAATCTCACACATCCTTCTTTAATTTCTAAAAATTTCCTTGAAATCCCTACTTTGGTAAACTTGCATTTCTCTGTTGTAGGATCTTTTCTTCCATGTATAATTTCGACAGTGCCTTTTGTGCCAGGCAATATGGTAGGTTCTGAGTATAAAATATTTCAGGTTGAAAACAATCTTCCATGATAGATATTAGCCCCATTTAACAGATAAAGGCAATTAAAATTCAGAGATCTGGTGGTGATAAGAATGTCTGAATTGCTGATAGTCCACTTGCTCAAGGATATCCAGCTAAAGATTTCAACCCTCCATCTTTCCTCTTACATTGTCATTTCTTCCTTGTCCATCCCCAACTTGTCTCAGGTTATTCTCTCAGATAACTGGTTGCTCAGGTGAAATTGCAGGATTATCCTTTGTTCCTGATCACCCCACCCATGGAATCACATCCTAAATCTGGTTGATGCCGTCATTCCTCTTGTATCTGTTCCCTTTTCTGCATCTTTGCTTCCTCCGTAGAAGAAAGCGATCCTTTACCTCATTTCTGAATTAGCTTCCATCTGCCCCTCTCTTCCTCACTGCTGCCAAAATTACCCCGAAGAACCAAACACCTGCTCATCACTTCTGGGAAAAGCCCCAACTTCTTGGCATGATAGCTAGGCAAGAGCCAGCCTCTGATGACCTACCCAGCCTCGAGCTGCCCCTTCTGGAGCCCCAGGAGTGTCCGCTGAACCAATTTACAGGGATTTCCTTGAATGGAATGTGTTCGGTCATACATCCATGGCTCTGTCAGAAACCCCTCTGCCTTGAGTTTGTGGTTGATGACTATTCATCCTTCAAGATTCCACCGGTGGGTGGGAGAGAGACAATCAGTGGGGGGGGGGAGGGGGGGGAAGG